>CAKNWT010179490.1:0-10603 GCA_932066315.1 Andricus coriarius
AAAATAAGAAAAAAAATATTGAAGTAATCATGAGAAATAAAATTTGTTCTTTATATTGCAACATATGAATAAGGAATCCCAGGAATTTGATACGTGATGAGAATGTGTTCGTTAAAGCCGAAGGAGCTTTAACAAAAGAGAATTCACAATCACCAAATTACAGTTGTCGATGCTGTGACCTTTAATTTGAAAAGGTGTCTCTGCACAAATGTGTGGAAATACAATGATCGATCGTGTAGTGCGAGGTAAATACATTATCGAGCGAGAAGCGCGAGATACATATATTATCGAGCGCGAAGTGCGAGAACCAACAGTCGCGCGCCCTAGGCGCGCTCAAACTTGCGAGCGAAGCGAGCCGCGCGCGCAGCGCGTGATGAGAATGTGCCCGCGCAGCGGGCAGATTTTTTTCTTCCAAAATATGACATTTGGTTTTGTAGATTTTAAGTTCTTCCAAAATCTTTTCATCCGAGCTCTTTAAAACTTTTATATCCTCAGTCATTTGTTGAACACTCGCTCCAGTAGATTTCACATTCACTTGAATGGATTCTAAGACAGATTTTAGCTCTTCGTTCATCGTCATAACTACACGGAGAAAAATGGATAGTCAAACTTGAAGTGTCAAAATTTAGATCGTCAGTTTGATAATCTAAATAGTTTCAAGTACCACCCACAATTTTTTCTTCATAGTCAGGCAGACCATAATTTTATATTCTGTTTGAATAATCATAGGTGATTCAGACTCACTATTAGTATAGTCAAATCGACACTCCAGAATGTCAAACAGAAGTGGCTGTGTCACGACCTCTACCGAACGCCGAGCGAACACACCCGACACCCGAAACGCATTTTTAGAGCGACTGACGTTCGGTGTCACGTTAGCCGTGTTTTACAACACTGTTAATTTGTTTAAACCATCTTTTGATACTTCAAACATGTGTCGAGAGTGAATATAATGTGGAGAGCATGTTGAAGAGTGGCTTGAGTGATTTTCGTTCTGATTTTGAACGCCAAATTGGATATTTCCGAGGGATTAAGGACAAAGGCGTCACTCATTAATTAGTGCGTATTCTCAATATTTTCGACCGAAAATGTGCTCAGCATTTCGTATTTCGTTAAGAAAGAAACAAGACTTGCGAGATTAGTAATAAGCATTTATATTGTTTTCTAAATTTTCCAGTATTAATGTTTTAAGTCAGTGCAGTGACGCCGTTTCCTTAGCCTCTCGTGTTTAAAGTATTATGGTGTCAACGTTTTTATACATATAAAATCATGTCTCAAGTCATCCTACTCTTCAAAAATAATAAAGATGCTTTCAGAATTGATCGATTTTATATCAACTTTCATGTTTTTCAGGCTTCATTTATTAATTTAATTTCCGTCTCTTTTGTCTCTCTTACTCTAAGGAATATACATATATATATATATATGTAGGTAGAAGAAGGACAAAAGATTATAAAGTTGACCAACTGATATGATTAAGTTGACACTATAGAATAATCAAACTAAAATTCCTGTGATAATCAGTTTTAAACTCCAGGATCGTAAACTCTACACTCTGGGATAGTGAAGCTGACCATAAAATTTTGACACACCATGGATCGTACGCCTGACCACCTAGGGGACTGTCCCATAGTTGAAACTCAAATATAGTATGTCTGACATTCTAGATTTTCAGACTGACGATCCATTTTTCTCCGTGTAGCGAATTTACTCTTACTTTGCACTTCAAAACACAAGATACGAATAAGCTACGTAAGCTCTCAGAAAGGGTTGACAGGGAGCGACCGAAAAACACGACCGACCAGCTCGGAAGCTAGAACTGTAATCGATTTTGTTTAAGCAATCATCAATTGTTACTGATTAATAGTAAGAAGTGGTAGATAATTTAATTGGCTGTTAATTCCTGGGTGAAAATTTGAATTTTTTAGCTCATATATACATAATATAATACAAATTTGTTAAAAAAAATAGTTCTTAAAAATAATAACTGTCGATTGTCATTGAAATATCCTTAAAGGTTTATAAATTAGTTAATAACTGTTGATTACGTTGAAAGAACCAAGGAAGTGCATCGGAAAATAGCCCAACAGTGCATTTGTTGATAAGGTTTATTTAAATAAGCACCCATTGTTATTAAGTGATTAAATATATGATAACTAGGTGTCATTGCCGAGTAATTTTTGGTCCATTCCGTATGAAAAACTTTATTTATTAGATCATAAATAGCTGATGTTGGCAATGGCACATAAAAGTTGTTTATAAAATGAAAAAAAATTCAATAACTTTCATGAGTTCAATATGAAAACTCTTTTTATCTGCGAATTGTTGAGATTTAGTGCGAATCATGTGACGAATCGCAGCCAATCCCTTTGAAACAATTTTCGTGCAATTATTCCTATTTTAGTTTTCCAATTCTACACAATGGGAACCCAATAATTTCTAGCGCCCCTTGGTATTGATAATTGATTTGCAAAATATTATGCGTATTCAAAATGAAATGAATTTTTCTGATAATTACCACTAATTTTGTTTAAATATAATATAATTTTCCAATCTGACTTTCCAGGCATCAATTCAGCATTGATGTACTTTAGGAGTATACATTTGTTTCTTCAAGATTAAAAATTCGAATTTTTATAACGTTTTTTGACTCTTCTGAAAAATCGTTGATATTGCGCTTGAGCTATTATGGAGATAAGCCCATCAAGTTTATTTATTCTCGATCGTCTAGGCGCGAACGAAACGAAAATATCAGCGTAGCCAAAAACGAATCAAGAGTTCGGTTGGAGTTGAACCGAATCGAAATATGAGTGCGGGAAAAAATGGGTTAGTCCACGCGCTACAGGAAAAAACGAGTTAAATCTTCAACTCGTTTTTGCTCGTAGCGAGTGAGCTAATTCGTTCTTGCGCTGAGAAATAATCAGCCCGCTTTTGCTCCGACTCTTTTTTTAGTCCGCTTTTGCTATTAGCCCCTCAATTGAAAGTCGGGTGTACATTCTATTTTAGTCGAATTTGATATATTTTTTTCTATTTTTGTTTCTAATTTTTTTTTAAGGACACAAGTTAAACATCTAGCAATAAGTAACATTTATGAAATTGCAACATTTTTTTATTATAAACTACTATTCATATCTTGCGTACTTTTCGAGAAAAATGCAATTTTTAATTGTAGGAACGAAAAAATAATTTTGATTGGAAACCCGTAGTACCGTTATTTTTTTCCATGACTTAAAATAACCCGGTGGTATCCGCAGAATACGTAAAAAAGAGAATGTGGATGTGCAAGCTCTTTTTGGATGAACTTAATCGATGCTAGTCGTGTTGATGTATCACGTAATTAGATCCTTCTTGATATTTAAAACTTTTAACTTTGAAAGAAATACATATTTAATCTGATAACAGAATATAAGGATGACTCAACTTTTATCCTTCTTCGCTTCTATCGTAGATACTGTATATTTTGTTGTATATGCTGTTGACTGTATTTGAATGTGCCATTAGTTGGATCTTGAAGCAGATACTAACAAATCGAAAGTATCTTTGTTTGACGGAAATAATTTTTTTCTACAAATTAAATAGATACTTCATAGATTTACAAATATGTGTATTACTTTGCATAAATATTTCGCTTGAAATAAATCAACATTACTTTTCCTCAAAGCAAAATGTATTGCATTATGTACAGAAAGTATTGTATCAATAATGCGGAATACAATAAGACTGACACTTTTGATTCAACAATACTTTCTTCTTAGTGTACTACAGACAAAGAAACTTAAAGTAATATATTTGAACTACAACGACTAAAAAATACTAAAAGGACTTACCTGTTTGGAATGAGACATAAGATGTAAAAGGCAAGGAGTCACTTTGACCCAAAATTCTAGAAGAATATTCATTGCAGAATTGCTATGTTCAGTACTTGATGAGTTATTTTTTACCATTTCTTCTAAGTAGATAGTCCATAACTGTAATGAGAATAATTTTAAAGTTTAGTTTTTAGCAAACAAATGAAACCACATTGGAATATTCAACAAATACGGTATAGTAGTGATGCTCTTCCGAAACAGAAATATTATTATTGTCTTATGAGGCTGGTTCATTTAAATCTCGTAGCACTGCGGCTAAAACCTATTGTAATATGGCTTTTAATTTTGAAACACCCGGTGAAGCAGAGGTCTATACACGGATTATCATCGTTGTTAAAGTATCATTTAAGTTCTTCATCCTGAACCGGCAGACAAAACTACACTTCACTGGGTATGGGCCTGTGAAAATTTTTCTTTACTGAGGAGGGCTTAATATCACTGTATGAATTTAACCACAACCAGTGATAACCCGCGGCTTCATCCGACATTATTAGAAGTACTCGCATTTGCCTAGATATTTTGCCAGGTGAGAGGAAAACTGCAGAAAACCACCTCCCGAGTTCAGCCGGCTTTTTGACAGTCGAGTTTGAAGGCAGACATTCGACCCTACCCAGCGAATGCACACAATCATCCTCGGCGCCAAACCTCCCGCTCCACATTAGTTGAAACACAACGAATACACGATCCGGTCGTGCGTCGCAGATGGTCATCCATCCGAGTGCTATCCGCGCTCGAAATGGCTTTACATCTGGACTCTTCCGCAGTCGACATTCACCTGGCACCTAATGCCGTCGGTGAAACGGAACTGATATGTACATCAGGGTGGGTTGAAAAAATAAATTATTTAGTTTTTCAATTAGGATATAAAAAATCTCTCTTTGTATATCAAAATAGATTTCTGTGATTTTTTACAGATCTTTAAAACGATATCCTCTGTTCGCAGAAATGATTTGAAGTGTAAAAGTTCGAAAACAATATTTTTTCGACTTACTTCAATGTCCAAAAAAAAGACATTTTTGAAATTAGACTAAAAAATTTGGTAGGCTACATGAAAACAGAAAACCCCTATTTTGCTTTGTTAAAACAAAATTACTAGGACTAAGCATTTGTTACAAAGTTTTTTCTAAGTTTACAACTCAACATAGATAATTCATGGTGCCGTCTATGGTTCAGCTTGGCACTGCAGCAGAAATGTGATAGCAACACTTTGCTAACTTGACGTGCACGTTTCTTAAAGCTTGAGGCTCGTCTGAGTTCTCAATAACCACCATACCTAAATCTTATTGCATTTCTGCGAAAAATGGTCTCTGCCATATTCCATTGTTAATGATTCATATATCAGCTTTCAGTACAGACAGCGGTATTGAGACGGTGTTGGCATTTCATTTATATTACTTTATTCATATCATTATTATTATTAATATTAATTGTTAATTAATGATTTATAATTCAATATTTATTAAATATAATAACTTTAAAGTTTAATAATAATTAATAACTAACTAATAAGTAATAATTAATAATTTTTAATTAATAATTAATGATTGATTGCAATATTAATAATTTATAAATTAATAATCAAGTTTGAACAATTGTAAATTTTAATTAATTTGATTTTAATTATTATATTTATTTTTTTAATATTTCAATTTGTATAAAGTTATTCATATGATTAATATATATTTTTAAAACTTGTTCTCGGGTTAAGAAGAACCCGGTTTTCCATCATAGCCACGGACCAAGTCAAGTGATTGATAAGATGATGATGTAATTAGTTAATTTAATACGATGTATCAAATCATTTGCGATGATTTTGTAGGTACAAAATTAGGAGCATGGTGTAGTTTGCAGTTCGTCTGTTACCGCTGTTAAGCTTACACGGCGGCCGCGAGTGTTGGAGGTGACAACATTCGCAACAGTAATACTCTATAGGTTTTTAGTCGGCTGCTTCCTGATGGTCCAGGAAGTTTCTTACAATGTGACAGGTGTTTAGTAAAACCGCCTCCTGAGCTGCTGCCAGTAATCTACTGACTCCTAATTGTTCAAGATGTTCAGTGCATCTTGCGTGCACATTGCCTGTAGCCGAAATCACAATAGGATGAATAGATGCAGGTTTCAGATTCCTACATATTGACTTTACCTCATGCCTTAGCTCGCTATACTTGTAGATCTTGGTTGTATAGGTTGCCTGCAAATTTTGGTTAAGCCCGTGCAGAAATCGCCCGATTTAGTACGTGATACCGATCTGGCCCCGATCGGGATGCCCGATCTGGCCCTGATCGGTAGAACTCTGTGGCCCATACTTGGGCCAGGCCGGGCCAGACCGATTTCCTACTGAAGCGCCACCTCCATGCGCTCACAGAATTAATGCTGGTCATTGTTTTTAGACAGTGCTGTGAAATTTCGAATATTACTCGTTTATAATATTCTGTTGATTATTGAAAATGCCTCATGCGAGTACGCCTCGTGTTCGGAGGTACCGAGTACAAGCCAGTATAACTCGAAACCTGCGTGAGGAAAATGAAAGTAAGTAATTACGATCTGCTGCTCATTGAAACCTAACCTCAAATAAATTAATCATCAACTAAATTGTCTTTTCAATAAATATAAATAAAATTATTATAGATGGTAATGTAAGTGATCCGGAAGTGAATACTTTTCAACCCGTTCAATTGATGAATGTGGACGAGCCAGGAAATTTGGATCGACTCGAAAATGAATTTTCGGCTGACATCAACGCAGATTCAGAATTCTAAGCAACATTGGAACAATTATTGGAAATTCCAAAGATTGGGGTGGCCGTCGAAAAGAGAGGACCCCGCACTAGTTTCCACTGTTTTATAATTTATAAATCTTTCTTTGTTCACGAAATCCATAAAATGGATTATACGGTATATGGTAATGAGACCGATCGGGCACCGATCGGGTTTCCCGATCGGGAATCCCGACCTGGCCCCGGTCTGGGCGTGCGTTTCATCCGCGATCTGGCACCGATCGGGATTCCCGATCTGGGCCCGATCTGTCCCGGTCTGGCCCTGCTCGGGGCCAGATTGAAATTTCTGCACGGGAGTGGACAAGCAATGTCGATAATGTAGACTCTTCCACCTTTTTTTTCTCGCATTACGATGTCCGGTCGATTGGCTCGGATGTAATGATCCGTCTGGTTAGTAACATCCCAATATAAGATGTAATCTTCGTTTTCTAAACCGCGCATTGGAATGTACCTATAGAAAGGCATCCATTCTGTTAAGAGTCCTAGGTTTAGGTCAAGCTGTTGATGTATAATTCCCGCTATATCATTATGCCTGTGCATATACTCTCTTTGAGCCATTATGAGACAATCAACAATAATGTGCTCGATGGATTCGTTGGTATCTTCACATGATCGACACCGGTCAACCACTTCTTGATGTAGAACGTGTCTGCGATAATTTCTGGTGCTGACAACCCTTTCCTGTATCGCAATAACGAATCCTTTCATTTCTGGATACAGGACGCCCTTTCTGAGCCAAATATTGGATGCCTCACTATCCACTTCATGTTGATCTAACGTTTTGGGGTGCGCGTTATGGATGGCTTTCTTTCTCCATTGCGTTTCTAATTCCCATATGCTTTCTGCCTTGGTACTCAAGGCCTCCTCTGAGGACAAATTCCAGTGTTGTAAAGCGTAACATCTCGCAACTGTAACTGTTGTAAAAGTTAAGTTTTAAGAGTTTTTTCTTTTAAAAAAAAGTATATCATTATTTTACAGTATTTAAAAACTTTTAGGAAGAGGAATATGGTGACAAAAAAGTTTTTAAAAAGACAAGAGGTTAGGCATGTACAAAAAAATAAGACAGCAGATATGTGTACAGAGAGTCAGGTATCTGGTTATGAATCACTAATCTTTTTATTACTACAATAAAAATGAGATTTAGAACAAATCTTTTCACAACATCTGCTAGATTTTTTAATAATTTTTATGGCAAAAAGATCATTTTTGCCAAAAATGTCGGTTATTTAGCTTTGTACTGCAACCCTTTATTTAAAAAACGTACAAACTATGTCTTACAAAAATTAACACATTGTCATATTTGAATTTTGTGTTTTGTTTTTCACAAGCCCCCAATGTTTTTTTTAAATCTCTATAACTTTTGACTTAATTGAGATATTCATAATTTTATTTTAATTGTAGTAGCGCTTATTATCTTCTTTTGTAATCCACAAAAAAAATAAACAAAGGTGTAGTCGAGAATGGCGCGAACTGATGGCGGTAATGCAGCACTACTGCGCTTACCCTGATATTGGTGGTAGCTTTCTGGTACTGAGTCGCAGAAGGCTCATAGACTGAACATTATTTGCTAATAACAGCGTCTCTAAAGTCTATTAAAAACTCACTTATAGATATAGGATTATTGTGATCTAGTAATCACAACTAAACAGTTTAGAAAGGGTACCTGTACTCGAGCAATAGTCACACTGTAAAAAAATTGGTTGAAAATTACCGCATTAATCAGTGGACATAAAAATACCAGTGATTAGCGAAGTAATTTTACTGCAATAGTTGAAAATTAATGTAAATATTCTAAAATCACATGCAGACGGGAAAATTCCCGTAACGTCACTTTCAGATAGTGTACTTTTACGTTCCTCTTGTGAAATTCAACTGCCAATTTAAAATGGCATAGCCTCAAAATTGACATAATATTATAACTGTTTAATTGAAGAAGTCCATTTATAAATATTATAGTTTCAGCTAGTCTAAAGGGCGTTTTTTCTCTATTTCTAGCCTACGTGCGTAGTTATAGGAGATCAAGTTTAGAAGGCTGATGGCCATAAAACCGCTCATCAGAACATGTACACTTATAGCAATGTGAATTTATCCTGACATCATGTATTGAGGAAACGGATGAAGAACATTCTATACATAAAACGCACTAACGCTTTGTTGTCGAATGACACCCGCCCACCAGCAATTTATTTTCCTCTGCAGCGTAATGAGCGCGCCATGAAGCGGTTAAAAGTAGAATTACAACATTCTGGTAAGATTTCCATCGTTCTGCTTTTTTACACTTTCCATGTGAATTGGATTACAGTACATTTTGTTATTTTAAAGAAACCTGGTAAAAGTGCATGCTAATATCGGTTATAATATTGTTGAAATTTACCACGTTAATCACTGGTATTTTTGTGTCCACTGATTCCTGTGGTAATATTACACTTTTACGGTGAAATTGATACAAATATTGTGAAATTGCACTGTTCCCGTGTAGGAATGGTAACCGGGATCCGACCGGGAGCCGGCCGGATAGCCCCAATTTAAACCGGGAGCCGGCCGGGGATACTGGCCGGGATCCGGCCAAAAACGTCACGGTAATCTGGTCGGATCCCGGCTTTCATACCGGCCGGAATCCGGTCGGGTAACCCGGCCACAGATCGGTTACAAATTTTTGCTTGAGGCGAGTAATTGGTAACTTGAAATGTCTTTTAAGACTCATCGTAACGAATACGGTGAACTTTAAATGTGCAATCAAGTTATCAAATTCTCGCGATGAAATTAGAGAAGAGTTTCAACCACTGATGCTAGGATCTCCTAGCCATTGTTTTATTTTGCAAAGCACGTGGTGATTTGAGGTTAGGAAGTAGGAAATGAAAAAATAGATACACAACACTATACTTTAATATAAAATAATAATTATTCGCGCATCAAGTGGGGGTTTCAAACTGATTACTGAATTAAGGTTGATTTTAATACCCGGTTTTATTTGTTAGCTTCGCGGAGATGACGCGACATGAATGCAACTTGCATTCTCGTTCGAGGTGAAAAACTGAAACTTGCAAGTGTCTACGCCGACGCCAGGCGCAGAAGGTAGTAGACATGGCGGTAAATTTGAAAGTGTACAGAATAAAAATTTTCTGAAAACAGAGAAAATTGTAAAAATTGTAACAATACTGGTAATACTTATTGCAGAATCGACACCAGTTTTAATTAATAAGTTAAAACATTGGGAAGATATAAATGTTGTTTTTTTTTCAAGAATTTGAAAAAGCTAAATTCTGTTTCACTGATCTAATAAATCCGTAAGTGCGTCTTTGATAATATCACGGCTCCTAAAAAAGGTGCAATTTCTACAAAAAAAAGTATCCTGACCAGTGCTCGGTCGGCTCCCGACCATGAAAACTAACCAGGGTTGGCCCGGCCGGTAACCGGGCGGCTCCCGACCATGAAACCCAACCAGGGGTAGCCCGGCCGGAATCCGACCAGAAACCTTGTTGTAGTATGGCCAACCCGGGCAATTTCTGCACGGGTTAATCGCTGCAAGTTCACAATAAACTGGTAGAATTAACAGTGTATATTGTGTATATAGTAATACAACACTCTTCATAAGAATTATTTCTCCATTGTTCTCCGTGTAATGTAAGTTCCGACATATTTCCAGACAGGGCCACATAAGATTCCATCGGGCAAATAATTCCATTTTCTGTTTCCAATATCCGCTTGAAAGCCGGATAGAGCCTGATAGGAAAACGATTTGGGACTTAGGCGAAAACAGTCTCCTAACGTAAGTTCCGATAGAGTTCCGAATAAGGCCGAATAAGATTGCATAAAGCAAACAATTTGATTTTTTTAAAGTTGATGTTATTTTGTGGACCAGGGATATTAACTAGATAATTTCTGATGTTAAATTTTTGTCGATTACTAGTCAAATAATTTTCTGGAGAAACGAGAAAAAATCTGCCACGGCCCGGATTTG
>CAKNWT010179503.1:0-18513 GCA_932066315.1 Andricus coriarius
GAATTATTTTCTGATGATCTGAGGAAAGCAAAAGTTTGCTCCTTTGTCAAGCACTGCTTTTCTACATTTCTGTGAAAGTTTCCGTGCATTTTATTGTCGGTTAGCTGTTGGTGGAATTTTTTAACCTCTGCTTTGTTTACTTCGGCTTTTAGAAGTGAGGCATCTATATGGAGCAATGCACTTTCCTCACTTCTGATGTTAAAATTCAGGCCAAGGGTCTCGGCCGCCCGCTCTGGAGCTTTGTAAAGGATCGCTCTTTTGCCAATCATCTCGAATTTCCTGATTATTTTTAGGAGAGAATCTCTACCACTTGCAACGAGATAAGCTGTACTCAGAACAATTCGGTTATGAAGATATTGGAGATTCAGAAGTCCCCGTCCGCCTTGACGGCGTGAGATGTATAATCGCGGAACGGACCTACATTCTCGCTTTGCCTGTCATTGCCAAATTCTGCCTCCGCGGCTAATACCTGATACTTATCTACTATTTACAATATTTACAGTTTACTTATATCTATCTCCTCGCCTATTTGCAATCCTTCCCTCTCCATTTCTCTTCCTCTTTCCTTCGCTTCTTCTCCATCCTACCCAACATCCCCTTCACCCATGCTACTGCCCTTTTGTACCCCCTTTCATGCATCAATACCTCAATGCTTATCCCACTCCTTTCCATCTCCACGCACTGCTCCAACCAGTGCTCTACTCTTATGTACATCCCCCTGAATACCTTCTGAATACCTTCTTTTGCACATACCCTTACACTTTCTTTTTTAAATCATTCCATGTCTTTTACCGACGCCCCTTCCTTATGCACATCCCTGAGGCTGATGGTCTGATTCTACAAGGTCTATCAGCGATATTCTAACATATGTGTATTCTCCCTCTTCGTCCCCTGTTACCGTACCATTCTCCAACGTCCAGCCTCTACCAACTATCCAGTCCCTTAGAATCACTCCCTCATTATTTATTATTTTATCCTTTGGTTTCCTTTCGAAGCTCTCCCCTTCCCTCTCACCTTCCCTCCCCATCCTCGCATTAAAGTACACCCCCCCCTCCAGTACTACCATACCCTCTTCTCTTTGGCCTAGCAAGTCACAATATAATTTCTCCTGTCTACCGTCTTTTTCTCCCTATTCTCAACTCCATAGCCTTATCCTTTCCCTATTCACCCTCTCCTCCTCTTTATTCCTACACTTTCCCACTTTCTCTTCTATCATATTCTCTACCCTCTCCCAAATACCTTTCTTCTCGCCCTCCCTTCTGTCACCTACTTCCATTTCCCAATTTCCTTCCACCTTCTCGAGCCTTTTGTCCCTCATTTCCTTCCACCCTCTAATCTCCTCTTCTATCTGCTTCATTTTAACTTCTTTTTTCTTTCTTACCGGCACCACTTCTCTCTCTAATCCTTCGACATTAGCCCTCAGCTCTTTCACCTCCTTTACCTATTTCTCATCTCTGATTCTCAAGTCCTTCCTCATACCTTCCATTTGCTTCTTAGTCCCTCTTAAGTCCTCCCGCAGTCCTTTGATCTCGCCCAACAGCACCCCGAAAGCCTCCTTCTCCGACTTAACCTCCATTTTTTCAAGAGGCGACCTGCGTGTTCTTGTACTTCTCTTGAACGGACTTTCTACGACGCTTTTCTCCGGACTTTCTTAGCTGCCTCTCTTCCTCTTTAAGTGATCCTGCCCCTCACTTGCGCTGGACGCTCTCTCCCTCACCTTCTCACTTCTTTCGTTCCCGCCGTGTCACTTTTTCCCTCTCCCCGACGCGCCGCTCGACACTGGGCCCCTTAACTAGTTCTTCGTCTATTGAACCACCACAAACAAGTAGAGTAGAACCGGGACGGCAAGCATGTTCATCGCAGATACCTTGTTCAACGCCAACAGATTTGAAGACCAAATCTGTTGAAGAAGATGTTTGTATCTGCTTCGGAGAGACTCCTTCACTGATTTTACTTGCTGAATGCGGCTTTGAGGCACGTCCAGGTATGTATAGGTCTCTCCAGTGTCACGATGTCTGATAACACTTATATCCACAAGCTCAGGGTCATCGGGAACGCTAATAATCTTTCCTTTCTGCAGTTTAATCTTGGCACACTTGTTCAATACCAGTTAAATTCCAATATGGCCTGTGTACTTCCTAACGATATTTAGAGCCAGTTGAAGTTTGCTTGCATCAGAATCATAGACCTTCAGGTCATTCATATAAAATACACGAGTAACCTTATGCTCGCGATGATTACTGTCGCCGCAGAGTTCTCCAGCAGAATTGCGTAGTGCGAGAGGCAGAGGCAGAAGTGTGATGCAAAAAAGCAAAGGGCTCATGGTATCGCCCTGAAAGACGCCCCTCTGGAAGGTGACGTTCTTTGTTGTGAAACACGATAATTTCCAGATGAGTTAGTAAATCCAGTTTTCCAAAGAGGAATTAATCTCTCTATGCATCTCACTATGTGTGGATGCACCTTCAAGCTTTCCAATAGACAGATGATGAGTCTATGAGAGGTTGAATCGAAAGCTTTCCGGTAGTCAATCCAGGCCATTGACAGGACGCGTTGATGGGCTGCAGCGCCTCTGCAGACTCACCTGTCAATTAGCAGGTTCTGTCGACAGCCTGCTACACCTTTTTTCGAGCCACGTTGTTCGTACATCTGACGACACACAGGCTCAATTCGCCGAATAATCCTGTTGTTTAGAACAGCTGTACATGATAGCTGTGAAGATATTATCCTATAAATAAAATAATTTCTTCGCACCACCCTAAGGAACAGTTTTTTTGTGAACAATAACAGAAATAGAAATAAGGATCAATTTTTCTTTAAATTACAATTTCTTGAAAATATACATTTTTATTACTTATAAAGCGTTTCAAAATCGTGACATGTTTTTGTAAAGCAATTTTCATACCTTCATAACCATGATTCAAAGTGCAGAAGTTCAAGCTAGGTATGCATATCGTAGGTACTTAGTGTAAATATATATTTAACGAAATGTCTAGATTTGTCTAGACAAATGTAACATAGTCGTTAAATAAAAATCGTTGCGACATGTACACATATGCATTGGCTCCTACTTCGATGACCTTTTTTTTTTACAAGTCAGCAAGGGGCCTCTTACAACTTTTTGCGGGGAGGCCTCCATTTTCTAGTTACGCCACTGTGAACTGCTAACGGATTGTACAATAATCGACAGTTACACTGTCTGTCTAAGGTTTTCACTCGTTTCATGAGCTGTCCAAGCATCTTTAAACAGTGCAATTGATCGGAGTTTCACTATGTGCCTAACCATTCCAGCTATTTCATGAAACGACTATCGAGCACATAGTGTTTAATAAAGTTTAAAGAATATAATTTGAAAAATCGCAATTACAGTCTCACGCAATTATTTTGTGAATATTATAAAAACGTAGTTTATTACGCATAGACGAATATTTCAATTAAATAAATAAAAAAATTGAAAAAAAAAATTATTTAAATAAAGTGGAGTGGGAGTTTGCAGAAAATTGGTGATATATTGCGTCAAATAAAACAAAGCGTGCAAAAATCGATAATTCTCACGATTACATTTATATTTGTCAACCAGTTCACGTATATTACATATGAAAGTACCATTCCGCTAAACCCTTATGACATGCCACCTTTGAAATGTCATTTGGAGAGAAAGAAGATGTTTCCGGATTAATTTTCTTTTTATTGTAAAAAATACCTTAGAAAAAAAATAATTAAGAAATTTTGCCGAAAACATTTTTTAGAAATATATTTAAATTTTTAATTTTTATTTTAGTCAGGCAGGCCATGCTGTTAAATCGAAAACTGTGATTTAAACCCTTGACGAACGACAGTCATAAATTGGAAATGAATTTGTTTTTCAATTTGTTTTTAAAGACGGTTCTCAAAGCGCCAGCGGCTTTGAGGCTTACATTCTCATTTCGGCACTCGCGCTTCGCGGTCGATAATTAGGTTATACAGAAGGTTCTCTTTCAAAAATAAAACGATGTAGATAAAATGGAACAACACATAAGAATTAGGTCAATATAATGTTAATAAAAAAAGTAGATTTCACTTTTAATTCACTAAGCATAGATATTTAGCCGTAGGTTTTGATTTCATCCGTTCGAAGTTTAGTTCTAAGACAAAAAATTGTATTTGGATACTTTTAAAAGATCTTTCATTATAGTAACAATTCTTATAACAATTTTTTATCCCGCAAAAAATAGTTTTTTATTTCTATTTTTAACCAAAAATTTTCTAAATGTTGAAAAGCATATAACATTTCTAATTTTGACCGAATTAAAAAAATGTCATTAGGATAATTTGAATATTTTGTTGTCACGTACCTTAAACTTCAGCAATAATTGGTAAAACTTAAAAATAAGTTTCTATTATAAAATTATACCACGTCTTTTTATTTCGTTCAAAAATATCTCGTTAAAGAACTTGACCTTCATTTTGGGACATAGGTCAAAGACATACTGCATAACAACGAACCAGGAAGGACAGTTCTAATTAATCGTCTATTAACCTTCGAAACAATTTTTTTTATACTTTTTCCTTTAAAATATTTTAAATAGTTTGTATACGTGGTCTATAAAATATATGCCTTAAAGACCCCAATATACAAGTGAGCTATTCAAAGTATTTGTTTTTAAGTTCTAGCCAAAATTCTGCCCCAGCCGAAAATTCCTGTACAGGATCCTCGGAGGATGCTGTACAGGTAATCTTGACGGTTCCTGTCCAGGAATTTGGCAAAGGAAACTGTACATGACCCTGCAAAGGAACCTGCACCGACAAAGGCACCTTTGAATGATCCTGTACGGGTTCCCGTACAGGTTCCTTTGCGAAGAAAATTGAGGCGCAGGTTCCTGTGCTGAAACGTGTATAGGATCCCTTACAGAAAGCCACTAAAGGAACATTTGGAAGGTTCCTGTACGAAAACACGTATAGGGTCCGTTGCAGAAAGCCATCGCGAAAACTCATTTTGCTTAGAGCTATAAAGTTGACTTTCTTTTATTCCCTTGAAGATCTAACTCACCATCGACAGAGCCAAACCATTAGCGAACCCTCGCAGATTAGTTTCTACGCAAGTTCATGTATAGGATACTGGAAATGTTCCTGTACATAAACCCACACCTCAATTGACTCTGTGAAGGAACCTGTACAGGATCATTCAAAGGTTAGCTTATATGTAGGTTCCTTTGCAGGATCATCTACAGTTTTTTTCGCTTAGTTTGACTAAAATGGATCCAAAATCTGCTAACGCAGAAAGTTTCTATTTCGTTTAGAAATTAAAAATTAGCTGAACCTAAGTTCCTAGCTGCTCCCTTTCGCGATATAAGAGAGAGAGATATAGAGATAAGTTGTGATTGATTGGGGGGGGGGTGCATGCTAAGCGTCTCAGTGGAGGGGGACAACGCTACATTGTACATATGTCATACCTGAACTTCACGTTTTACAGGGATTTGTGTATCATTTGTTTTGGAGAGGATTAGTTCCTGTTGTAGGTCAAGATAAAGCTTTGTTGTGACCTAAAAAGCTAAATCTTATCTCAAAAAACTACGACGGAGACGCATTTGAAGGGAATGTGCGTAGAACGCTATTAAAAGAAGCTGACAAACTAATAGATCCGGAAATATATCAAGTAGTAGTAATTTTCAAAATTATACCCTATGTTACTGCTTATAAAGCAATGAATAAAATTGTTCATTATTGTCTTACCTCTGGAAAAGCTAGACTTTTACCTGATGCTTACATCAATGAATTAGATAAAGCTCTGAAAAGCATCGATACACTTTCCGAAACACTAAAAATGCACGTAGTTCTTACTCACGTAAAAGAAAGTTTACGTTTCATAGAAAACAATAATGGATTAGGGAGTAGGTCAGAACAAAGCAGAGAATCTATGCATCGTCATTTTTTTGTATTCTGGGCACGTTACAAGGTAACATGTATACAGTACAAATCATACTCTTTACAACTATTAAAAGCAGTAATAGAATTTTCTTGGGGCCATGCCATCTCACATGCGGCCAGTCTCTCTGCGGCATGTCACAACTGTGGCATCTCTATCTAGCGGCATCTCTCCCGCCGTCTCCCGCGCGGCATTTCTTACAGTGAAATTGACATTTTTTCGGCATCTCTCATCGCGCCCCTGTGATTGGCCAAAGAAATAATGTTGGTCAAACCCCTACCCCTTTTCCAACGTCTCGTGGGGGGGGGGGGGCAAGGTACCCCTGTAACTGGCCACAGAAATAATATTGGTCGAATCCCTTTTCACTAGTGAGAGATGCCGCTAGGTAGAGATGCCGCAGTTGTGACATGCCGCAGAGAGACTTGCCGCATGTGAGATGATAGGGACCCATTTTCTTCGCGTCACTTATAATTTTAAACATTATTTACTAATCTATATTTCTACATATTGTTAAAAGACTCTTATTCAAATTTATCCATACTATTGAATATATAATTTATAATATATACCATTGAATATAAAATATATAAAAAATATAAAAAAAGCTAAAAAGAAAAAAAAAATAGGACCATTCAGCCACTACGTCCTCGTCGTTGGTCCTGGGCCTGGCTAAAAGTGGTAACTTAATATTCCAAATATACAAAATAAGCAACACAAAATTATTTTCGATATATTTTAGAAAAACTGTAAACTTAAAAAAGCGTTATACTTAATAAACTCGATTAAGCAAGCTTTGTAGTAGAGATCGTTAAGTAAAAATCTAAGAATGCGCATAAGTCGCGAAAGGGAGCAGCTAGGATTCTAAATTCAGCTCATTTTTAATGCCCAAACGATATAGAAACTTTTTGCGTTAGCAGATTTTGGATCCATTTTAGTCAAACTTTTTTACTCTTCAAGCACACCGTGACATGATTTTTTTCGTCAATATTACTTTTCTTTTCAAACCTGCATAAAAAAGTCAATTTATAACCAATGTTGAAGTTTGTTGGCTGAATTTATCTGTTCAAAAAGTAGTCTCAGGGGAAGTATTAACCATACGCGTATTTCAAAAACGCGTATGGTAACTTTAAAAATAATTTTGTTTAAAGAAAAAATATTTTAAAATCCTCTTGGCATTTATACCAAACTGTAAAGTAGTTCAAAGTCGTCGTTAAGCGACCTCCTTGCTTTGAAACAGGACCTTTGCTTCGTCTGTTATAGGAGAAATCTGAGAACCTTTCAAAATAAAATACATAACAAAATTAAAAAAGAAAAAATTGTTTGTTGGGACGAACATAAATTTATTTGAAATTTTGAACGAATAAAGGCAACGCGATATCGACAAAGCAAATTCAAAAAAAAAAGGACCTGAGACAAAAAAAAGTCAAAGATGAAGTACATTCTAGACACAAGAACAGAATTAAGAATGGTTAATTTGCTGCAAATCATCGTTGGTCTCCTTGCCGTAAGTAGGTAAGAAGTATTTACTCAACCTTTTTTTTTAACTTACGTATCAAAAATTGAGTCGTCGTAGGAGCAGAATTCACGCGAGAAGCGTTCTGATAGACGTTTCTTTTCGTGCTCTGAATCTGGACACAATGTAAATTTAGTGAAACTAGAACGCAATTCAAGCGACAACAATCTTATTGAAATAGAACAATTTTTCATGAATCGTTAGACAAAATTTCCTCAGATAATTTCGCTTCTTCTTCAAATGGCATCTATTTCGGAAACGTGATTTTCAGCGAAAATCAGGTAGAAGTTATAAAAAAAACCCTATGGAAAAGAAGCAATGGAACAAAATGACCCCTTCTTTTAAAGACTTGTTAGCAAAAATACCTGCATGGATGCAAAAGAGCACACGACAGTTTAAAAGACAAACCGTTGTTAGATTTGCTCGATTTAATTTCGACAAAGTTATCGGATCAGGCAAACGTCTTATTGAGACCGCGACTTCATCATACAGCACTCTCGATTACCCTATTACTGGTTTAAAGCATACCGTTGCAAATCCCACAAATAAAGCTTGTTGGATGTCGGAAATGGGAACATTTTTCCCATTAGATGACGAGAAAGAAGCATTTTATGGAGGTAGGGTTCAGGAAATAATCACGAATTACCAACAAATAATAAAAGTAGCAATTGATATTGCTCACCAGGTAGAATTCGATGAAACATATGTCGCACATTTAGAAAAATAAAGAAATCAAAAAAATAGTAACGTCCTCTTCAGACACGGACAAAGCAAAAGTGCTCTATATGAACCCGAAAACTTCGACAACTAACGATAAACATGGTGGAGAAAATGTAAAAAAACTACCTTCACCCCAAAATTCAACTTTTTGCACATTTTGCGAACACCTGGTCATGTCATTGAAAACTGTTTTCATATTTAGCGTATTAGAGAAAACAGACAGAAAAAATTGTCCAATTTACCTGAAGTATACAAGAACAATTGCAAAATGGTTAAACATACCAATCTCGTCGTCGATATCGAGGTAGATCACGAGGTGGGTACCAAGTTTAATCACGAAACTAATTTCAAAACAAATCACAAAATTGTTATCAAAATCAACCCCAAAATCAGTATCATACTAAGCCCCAATACCAGTATTAAAGTCAACCCCAAATTCAGTATGAAAATCAACCCCAATACCAGTACTGAAATCCTTCCCGAATTCAGTAGCAAACTCAACCCCCAAACCAATTCCAAAACTAATCACAAAATTATTATCAAAATCAACCACAAAAACCAACCCCAAAACCAGTACCAAGGTCCCGCTCAAATTCAACATCAGAGCGCAGGCGAATGGCGAACCGATTATAATTTATTTTGTGGACACTTTCATGTCTACATTAGCACCACCACGCCTTTCTTCATGATATATTCCCTGAATTTTCTTAGTTCTCCATTTAGCATTAGAAGTACCGGGCAACTCTTCGCAGCGGTTACTTGCAGCGAGATGGCATAAACGAGGATGCAAGGAAAATATGAGGGTGAATATTCCTCTAATCCTATGCATTATATCATAATATAACATTTTAATGTCTTTTTTAGGAATAAAACAAAAAATACGCATCCTATCAAAAAGTGATTCATAACAAATTTGTAGATCTTTTTTGAGTGCACAATGTTTATCTATTCATCTTCTTTCGTACCTTGAATAATTCGGCTGCAAAATGGAATTTTCGTTTGTTTCTTTGAATTTTGTAAATGTTATAACTCTAATAATTTCCTTTTTATCAAAAAAAGTCGTGAAGATAAATTGTTGGACCTACCGAGTACTACGAACAGCCGTACATAGAATATTTAAAGCTTCTTAAAAAAAAAACACCTGAAATTGTGTGCCAAATTGCAACCTCATTTGATTAGTCTGGCAAAAATTATCCGGTACAGAGGCGACAACGACAGACGGACAGACACCATATTAAAACCCTTTTTTACGGATTCAGGGGATCTAGAAATGCGGATATTCAAAGAATCCCGCGATAGTCAGTTTTCACTAAGAAATTAATACCTTCTCATTATAATGAGAATGTAATAAAGCCACCATTTATAGACAATTATTATTGATAAATTCACTCAGGGCCGAATTTACGACGGTGTTCGCAGGCCCATGTCCCCAGGGCTCCCACAAATGTAACTAAAGTCGGATTCAAAAGTCCTGACACCTGGCTTTGAAGCTTTATTACCCTCAACATTCACTACGTCGACTTTGAAGGCCTCCACAGGTTCAAAAATTGGTACAAGAAATTTGAAAAAATTCATGAGTATTCAGTAACATGTACTTAGCACACAGCAATTTGTTTTACTACAATTTAATGATTATTTTAATTAGTAGAGCTAAAAATGTAAAAAATAATTATCTCGGCTCTGGATAGAGATTTGAAGCTGAACTCTAGCTTAAAAGATTCTTCTCGATTCAGCGGCTTCATCTCAAAAGTTGACCGGTCAATAAAAATTATTAATGTATGAATTAAAAGCGTCCGAATAATTTCGACCTTAATGAGTTTCAATGCTGGAAAACTCATATTGAAAAAACTTCCAAAAACATCATTGTTAAATTTAAGCGTGAAAGAGACCCCTTAAAAAAAGGGCCGAGCTCCCGGTAGCCATAGGCGTAGGCTGAATCTCCTCTGCACTGTACAGTGTACACTGTACATAAGACATTACGAATTTTCAAAGCATCATTCAGCCTTTAAATTTCAAATTGTTTAAACGTCTAGTCTGATTAAACCAATTTTTATTATAAAAATTGAAAAAGTTTATTATTATTATATAAGAAACAAATTATAATTTAAAAAAAAAAAATTATTTCCTTAAACAATGTTTTTCTTCCACAATAATGTAAAGATAATATTTTATTTTCACAATTTTTTAAAGTCTTTAAACAATCATTATTTGTTTGAACAATTTTTTCTCTCTGCAAATCGTGTAAAGTTTTCATCTTTCAGTATAAATGTTGTAAATTTCATCAATACCAAGAGTATAACTTCTTGTTAAACATATTTGGTAATCTTGTTGTCAATTGTTATTTGTTTAAACAATTTCTTCAACAAATTAGTGAGATATTTTCTACCACCAACGGCACAATCAGCGAATGTTGAGCGTAACATAGATTTTAAGAATATTCGTTAATTATTCAAACAATTTTCATTTCAAACAAATAATGATTCATTACACACTTAAAAACTTTTTTTAAATAAAATAATATCTTTAAATGATTGTGGCAGAAAAAAATTGTTTAAACAAATAATAATTGTCAACAAAATTACCAAATATGTTTAACAAGAGGTTCTACTCTCAGCACTGATGAAACTTATAACATTTATCCCAGAACATGAAAACTTTACACGATTTGCAGAGGGACGAAATTGTTCAAACAAATAATGATTGATTAAGCACTTGAAAATTTTTTTAACATAAAATAATATCTTTACATGATTTTGAAAGAAAAAAATTGTTTAAACAAATAAAAATTGTTAACAAAATTACCAAATAAGTTTAACAAGAAGTTCTACTCTTGGTATTGATGAAATTTATAACATTTATCCCGAAAGATGAGAACTTTACACGATTTGCAGAGAGAACAAATTGTTTAAACAAATAATGATGGTTTAAAGACTTTAACAAAATTTGAAAATAAAATATTATCTTTACATTATTGTGGAAGGAAAATATTGTTTAAGGAAATAAAAATGGTTAAAAAATGTACAATTGGAGATTCAGCCTATGCCTATGGCTACCGAGAGCTCGGCCCTTTTTTTTGGAACGGGTCTCTTTCACGCTTAAATTTGACAATGCTGTGAAAGAACGTTTTTTCAGTACGAGTTTTCCAGCATTGAAACTCATTATGATCGAAAGTATTTGGAGATTTTTAATTCATACATTAATAATTTTTATTGACTGGTCAACTTTTGAGATGAAACCGCTGAATCGAGAAGAATCTTTTAAGCTAGAGTTCAGCTTCAAATCTCTATCCAGAGCCGAGATATATATTTTTTACATTTTTAGCTCTTCTAATTAAAATAATCATTAAATTGAAGTAAAACAAATTGCTGTGTGTTAACTACATGTTACTGAATACTCATGAATTTTTTCAAATTTCTTGTACCAATTTTTGAACCTGTGTAGGCTCTCAAAGTTAACGTAGTGAAAGTTGAGGGTCATTTCTCCTGCTTTTTCATACATTTTGTGTCACAGGAGATTCAAATTTTTTTTAACGAAAATCTAACTGACATTGCGTTACGCGCATAATGTTAAAGAATATTTGTGTCTTTGACTCCACATTCTGCGATTTTTTCTCGCCGAGTAATAAAGCTTCAAAGCCAGGTGTCAGGACTTTTGAATCCGACTATAATGTAGGCCCCTACATTATAGGCGGCTCCGGGGCCCCCACACCCCTAATTGCAGCCCTGAATTCACTAAATATCAACAAACTTAAAAGAGCTGCCAATTTCTCATTTTCTAGTTCAGTATAGTATACTAAATAAAAATTTCGTGAAAGTAATTTTAGTAAAGTATTTGTTTTGGTCTTACATGATTATTGAGAAAGCTAGTAAAGCTACTTTTCATCAACCTTACCATTTTCACATCGATTTAATTGCTGCAGTCCAAAATTTATACGTGAATATTATGTGCAAGTCCATATATTCAACTATACTTTTGTTAGAGATTCTATAAATATTGATTACTTTTTACTTTAATCATTCTAAGATTTAAAAAAATCCATAGTTAACCGAATTGCTTTAGCCGGCGAACACTGGGCGCTTCTTTAATTTCGTAGACAGAACATTTATACAAAGTTTATAAGTCACTATCTGTCTTACAGCATGCCTAGAATATACTTATATTTTATTATTTCAAATTAGCATCATTTGGCGAAAAATAGTGGTCTTTTGTGCAAAAATCTGCTCCCATTATTAACGAAAAAAAAGGTTTTCGGAGCTATTTACTTCTTAATAGCCTTTTACCTCCAGGTTCAGGAACTAAGATACGGCCATACTTGGTCGGCTTAAGGAATTTCTCTAATTTAAGGCCATACGAGCGTAACCTCAAATTTTGTTCTTACATTTTTTTCAAAACGAACTTGCGTTCACACAAAACGCGATATCGAGTTGAAAATTTGGGAAACCAAATATGAAGCACTAAGAAACGGGGGTCTGATCCTAAATTTTTGTAATTATAACAAAAAAAATTTGTTCAAATTTTTCTTTTTGCTTGTTTCATAATTATAAAATTTTTGGATCAGACCCGAGTTTCTTAGTGCTTCATATTTAGTTTCCCAAATTTGTAACTCGATATTGCGTTTCGTGTAAATGTAATTTGGGTTTGACAAAATGTAAAACAAAATTTTCAGGTAACGCTCACATTGCCTGTTAACTGGTAATGACGCATATATGCGCAGAAAAAATCCGAGACAAAACTATTAATGACGCATATATGCGCACTTGGAATAACTGCCACAAAACTCAATGGATTTTGATAAAATTTGGTACGCCCTAGTTTTTTGGCGCGTATGACGAATCCCTGATCAAAATTCAAAATTCAAGATGGCGGATCCAATATGGCGGTATAAATTGCAAAACTCACGTAATTTGAACGAAGTTCAGTACTATGGGTTTTTTACGTCGATGATGGCAAAAATGAGGTCAAAACTTAGAACTTCAAAATTGCGGATCCAATATGGCAGATCCAATATGGTAAACTAAAATTCAAAAGTCACCTGATTTGAATGAAAGTCAGTACTAAGCGGTTTTTTCGGTCGCTGATGACGAATACCGGGCCAAAAGAGAAAAATTCAAAATAGCTTTTAATATAGAAGAATAGTCATAAGCGACTTCAAAAACTCTTTAGTACTGCTTATCATTCAAGTCCTATTTTTTTTGTATTTTAGTCTGCCATAATGGAATCGCCATTTTGAATTTCTCAATTTTGACCCCGGATTCGTCATCAGCGACCTAATAAGCCCTTAGAAAATGAACTTTCATGATGATTATGGAATTATTTGCTTTAACAGTTTTGGCACATAACGTCGATTTCGACCCTACCAGTTAACTGGTTAAGGAATTTATTGAAGATGGACAAAAAGAGCCACAGAGGCTTTTTTGTGCATTTTAATTTAAAAAGTATAGTAAATTTTTTAAACGAACTCTAATTTTACAGTTGTCATGATTTATTTAAGAAAATATTGCTTTTGTACAAACATATTCTACAGGAAAATGGTGTGTTTCGTGAGAATACAATTTTTCTGCTGATCTTTCATGATTTTTGTCGTAGAACTAACCATACCCTGAAAAGTATGCATTTAAGAAAAAAGTAATGTACACAAAAAATGTTGATCTCAATAAATTAGACATTTGTTTTGCAAAATATTTATATGTAGTCACTAGTTTGAAAGTGACCCTAGTTTTTACGATGAAAATAAATGCTTCTAACAGTTTTTCTAATTCATAAAGAAAGGTGTTGATTTTTCATGATACACTTTTCGAACAGGCTTAAAGATCTGGAAAAATCACAACTAGTTTGTGTTGAACATTTCACCATACAATCAATATGTTTCAAAAAAATCAATTTCGACTTTAAAAAATTGTTGAATTTCTTTTTTTTTTATGTTTTTGTGAACATGGTTAGAAGCCAATTCCAGATAATAATAATTAAGAATGTTGTATTTGATCCAAATCGATAGAATCCGTATGGGATAATAGTTTACATTTTCAAAGCCCAACCGTTTTTCACAAGTAATTAATAAAATGATAACTTTCCTGCTTCTCAGCCAATTGATGTTTCTTTGATATACATGAGAAGCACAGATATGCATATGAATTATTATATTATAGAAACATAAATGGTCAGAGAAGCGGGATCAGGTCAAGTGACTAGAGGCAAGTCACATTTGCGATAAGTTGCATTGCGGCATCCCTCAGTTGGAAAATTTACAACTCCATAAAAAATTGGCAAACATCACAGAAATAATTTAAGTAAAACCACTATTTTTTGATAATTTTCAAATTGATTTATTTAATGAAATGAATATTTCTTCGCCCAAATTCTGCTCTACCATTTCTCTGGATGGGAGAATTTTTTTAAATTCAAATAGCTGTTTCTCTCAGTGTAGATTCAATTTGTTTTCACATAATTTGCCTCAATAAGTTTTCCTCATACTTGGTTTGCATTACTATACGTAAAATGAGTGTTTGTGTAATCGATCAGGGCATTGGAGGGAATTTAAGAAACGATTGAGTTTTCGTGGTTGGCGTACGAAATTGTATATAGCACGAGATGCTATAAAAGTTATTTTCAGGCTCTCAATCGATGCGCTGAAGACACATCGATGCCTTCGGCATTGTCGGGCTTTTCAGAAAGATAGATAAGCTTCAGGTTGATTTCAAATTTCGCCAGGATATCGTGAGAAATGATGTCACCACAGCATTCTCCTCTGTCCTCTATGGAGTAACAATATCTCGTCAGGTTATCGCATAGCAAAATGATATCCGTATACTGAATTCTAAAGGGGATTCCTAAGTCATCTCATGAATGATAATATTCTATAGAAAATGTCGATGATCATGGGCGAACCAAAAATTAATTATTTTTTGTATTTTCTATTGTATGTTATTATTAGAAGAAAAATTTATCTCAATAAAAATTTATTTTTCGTTTTGATTGTTATGGGCTTTTAAAGCAATTCAATGTCAGATCTAGAAATTCATTAAGCCGACTAAGTATGACCAAAAATTGTTTAAAAGGATAGTCGCTTATCGTCGGCTAAGAAATTTGAAAAAATTAGTTCCTGAAGCTGGAGGTAAAAGCCTATTAAGAAGCAAGTTGCTCCGAAAACCTTTCTTGTTAATAATGGAAGCAGATTCTTGCACAACATACCACTATTTTTCGCCAAATGATGCCGATGGAAAATAATTATGCATAACCTTAATTATTTTTTTCTAGGCGTGCTCTGAGACATATGGATGATTTATAAGCTGGGTATAAATGTTTTGTCTGTGGAATAAGAGAAGTTCCCAGTCTTCACCAGCTTAAGCAATTCGGTTAACTTTAGATTTTTTTTTAATTTGAGAAAGATTAGAGTAAAAAGTAATAAATATTAATGAAATCTGTAACTATCTATGATTAATGTGCACTTGCGTTTGTGCCCAATACTTTTTTATAATTTTAAAATAAATATTAAATATAAGAGTTCAACGAAAGTCCAGTAACCGCCAATGCGCCATATATGCTTACCCAGTGATCAATACGTTTGAAGACTAGTTTACACCAAGTTAGTGAAATGCTTAAGTGCCGCGAAAATTTTAAAGATTACCCTTGGAGGTTAAGCTTTAACCAAGAAAAATCAAATTTTAGATTTCCATTTCCATTCTTTAAACTCTTCACAGTTATTTTATATTCTTTTTACAATTCCAACCATGAACTTGAATGTTTGTGAAACACTTTTAGACTTTACTTTCCAATTTTTCTTACCAAATACATAAAAACTACACCTCTCTAATTGGCTAATTCTATATGGCAATTACTGGTTGAAAACGAATTTTTTTGTAAGATAAGAATCCATCCTCCTTATTAACAAAAATGTATTTCTTGCACAGTAAAAACAAATACTTAAAGTTATATTCGACTTAATTTCATATTTGACTTGAATTACGAAACCATCTAAATTTAAGTATACAAACTATCTTGAATAACCTACTTACTTATCTTAAATAAGAAATAAGTACTGGGACATGCGCAAGATGCGGTCTCGGTATGCTGCTCCACTTCTATGTATACTATAGATCATATTTCGTGATGCTGCGTATGAACAGATGTTTTTTCGTATGTAAATCTCCAAAATTCGCAAACACTCGGGGAGTTTTACATGTCGCTTAACCCTTAAAAAGGCAAGCAGGTTTCACACGCCTGCTGGATCATGATTTTTGAGATACAAAGAGTTGTGAATGAAGCAAGGGCTTCTGCATGGAAATTTCTTTTCGTGAAGTCTAAATACATAGAAAAATTAGGGTATTATGAAAATTCCATCTGTGGAATGCTCCACGGAAACGTATATATTTTTTACATACACAAAAAGGCCAGCCGGACATAGCAGGTCCGCTGTTCATTGCAACATCAACTATGAATACCGTGATGAAAAGAGCATTCCTATCACTCATGTTTGCATTAAAAAAACAGTTTTGACGAATACATTTCAGTGTTGCAGATATTTTTTTGGTTTTTTGAAGGATTTATCTTTTTTGTTTGGTTAAAATAGATCTACTGCTTGCGTGTGTCTAATTTTTCTCGCATAAGCGCTTTCAATTTTTTCCCGACATTCATCAATAACTTTACACATAAATGTCATTTTATTACTCAAAAAGCTTGCAATTATAAATAAAAATGATCAAACTTCTTTAGATTTTATATGCTGTTACTGGAAAAAGGGGTTTGAATTTCAATGGGCCTGAGAGGCCCGGCTTGCCTTTTAACGATACGATTTTAGCTTGCCGTGATAAGGGTTACATTGCATTTAGGCAAAATAATCGCTCGTGAACCATGCGTTTACTGATTTTAGATGTCAAAGCTGCATTGTTCTGTGTTAAGTTAGAAGCATAATTGTATAGTGGTATGCAAACAAATAAAAAAGTGTGTCTTCGAGGTTCCTGGTGTAGAGAAAGTGTTTTACTTGCATATTTATAGAAAATGCAAAAGGATTTTATAAGGTTTGTCTTTCTGTCCTTAATTTAAGATCCTCTCGAATTTTACACTAACTTTTCAGTATAAGTATCGTCTTCATTTCTGCGTGACTTATTTGGAAGATCGATTTTTTACATAATAGCGTAAGATATTTATGCTAGACTTGAGGACCTAAAAATTATACTCGAAGCCTTTTTAACATGGCTAAAAATAATGGGAATTAGGACTTGTACTTTGCAATCTTAACAAGGTATAATAATGAGATACAAAATACTGTAAGGGACTTATGGAGGGGGATTTGTCAGGTAATCAAGAATATACCTGACACTGCTAGACTCCAGAGATCCTTGAGGCATAACTCATCCTGCCAACTGGAGGAATTATTATTGCCTTGAGGCGAACTGGCAAAGATGACCAATCAGCCTGACATTGATCATGCGGAAAATACTACAAAAATTAGTGGAGCTCTACATGAAAGAGGAAATCCTAACGGAAAAACCACCCGATAAGACTCAAATTGCCTCTCAGAAAGGCAGATCTACCGTAGACGATCTCTAAGCAGTTACCTCCCGCATTGACAATACAACAAGGAAAGGTTGCGAAGCGATTGCAGTGTTTCTAGACATAGAGGAGGCATCTAGCAACACCCCAATTAAATCCATATACAGTTCTGCTAAAACACAGGAAGTTAATGACACCGTTAACAGGTGGATGCACTCCATGTTGAAAAGCAGAACGGTACATACTTCACTACATGGTAATGAAGTGAAGGCCAAAGTTTCAAGGGGATGTAAACGATGACCTGGCGCTCCTAGTAACAGGGAAGCGTCATGGCACCTTAGTGGAACTCATGCAGTCAGCGCTCAACATAGTAGAGCAATGTTGCAAGGACCGTTGTTTGTCCGTTAACCCAGACAAAACAGAACTCATTCGTTTTACCAGAAGAAGAAAACATCCTGGCCTTAGAAATCTTAAGTCCTACTTTAGGAAAGTAGAATTTTCAAAATCATCAAAGTATTCAGGAGTAATATTTGACACTAAATTAACCTGAAACTCCATGTTGACACAATGTTGAAGAAATCTAAGAAAGCTTTTTGGGCCCGTAGATACGCAACAAGGGAAACCTGGGACTTAAAACCCAAGAGAACTTACTGGTTATACACAATGATAATCAGATCAACCTATAAGAGCATGTGCATTAACGATCTGGTTACCAAGAACTGAACTAATCAGTACTATAAACAACTGGAAAGCTTCCAAAGGGTTTTCTGTACGGCGCTCACTGGTGCTATGAAAACAACATCAACAGCAGCTCTTGAGGTTATTCTGGACATCCCGCCGTTGCACCTTTACGTAAAGAAGATTGCGGCAGGGGAAGTCTATGTACTCC
>CAKNWT010179530.1:0-11750 GCA_932066315.1 Andricus coriarius
TTCCTGCATGATACGGAGAGGATACGATGTGGATACTATAAGGATTCGCTGTAGCGTATCCGTTCCGTTCATTCGGTCTGCTAGGGAAAGTGAATATTGGGTCTTGCAAGAAGATAACAAGGCAGTCGCCTTTGCACCTCGTGGAAACTGGAAAATTACATCGAGACAATGGAATGACCTTCGCAGTCTCCCGATGCCAACCTCATTGAGAATGTTTGGTCTGTCATGAAGAGAAAGCCTGCAGAGAAGCCCTGAAACAGCTCTCTCTTCATAATAGAGAAATATGGAGGTCACTTCCCATTGAATATGCCGAATCCCTTGTCGAAAGCATGCCTAGGAGGTGCCAATCTATTTTGGACAGCGATAGAGATTGGACGACGTATTAAGCAAGTGCGCCGTAGCCCTTTTAGTGACCCTTAATTTATAAAAAAAAAGAAAAATTGAATATCTTCTAGGTCTTCCGAGAATTTAATTAATTTTCCCGGGCTGGAATTACACACCACATATGAAATTCTTTTTGGATTTTTATTTTGAGTCGTTCTCTCTTTCTAATTTTCAACTTCTTTTTTTGCAAATTTAGGCTTTAGGTTTTAAATATTTTATAAATTTTACAGAAATTCTTTAATTCTTAAGTCTTTGGTGGTTTAATACTTAAATTCTAAATGTTTTCTTTTATCTCTTGTTTTCATCGTTGGCAGCTTAAAATAACCTTCTTCAGATTAACTCGTATACTTATTTTTTTTAACCTGCGTAGTAAAGGCGGATGGATTTCTCATTAGATCTTTGCTCTATTTAAAAATCTCAGAGTTTCGTTAAACTCAATTTATGAAAGAGCGATCTTTTGATTGTCACTATCTATAAATTCTACACGAATTTTAATTTTGTGCCTTCGTACTCTTCCTTGTAATTTTCAATTTCTTGTATTGCAAAATTAGGTGTTCTAAAAATATTTTATAAATCTGATATGAATTCCTTAATTCTTGAGTCCTTGTTTGCTTCATTATTAAACACTCAAAATTTTCTTTTGTCTTGTTCACGGTCATCTTATAAACAATCTTATTCAGCGGTATACCTATTGTTTTGACCTGTTTAGTAAATGCCGATAGATCTCTATTTAGGTCTTTGCCCTAATTAAAATTTTAGAGTCTAGTTAAATTTAATTAAGTAAAATTTGATCTCTGATTCTGCCTGATTGTTTCTTAATCCAGCTTTTGCTTTATTGGTCTACTAGGTCTTTCAAATTTTTGGTTCGCTCTAGTCCTTAAAATTTAATTTGTGGACTGTACAACAGAAGTGAAAAGGATTTTATTTAAATCCCCATACAATTCTCTTATTAATATATTATTAATTCTGGTAGTTCTCAGCTTTACATTTGAATTTTTCCTTGCTAGGCTAACGCTAGCTGTTCACAATCCAATTTGCTTCTTTCTCAAATTTCACTATTCTTAGGTTCATTGTTAGTTTGAAACCGTTCCACTTTATCATATATAACTAATTAGTATGTACGATTAGTCTATAATTTTTTCTGCAAAGTCAAAGTTCTTTCTGGTCATTTAGTTAACAGGATAGTTAATATTTCTGAATTTTTGTTACCCCTAATCACAGATGTTTGAATTTAATTAATTTTTCGCGCCAGAATGGGATTATCGCTACATTAAAAAAATTCTATACGAATTTTAATTTCTTACCCTCGTTCTTCTTCATTTTTTTTATAATTTTCAATATTTTGTTTTGCTAATTTAGGTGTTAGTTTTGAATTATTTATAAATTTTACATGAATTCTTTAATACTTGAGTTCTTGTTTTTTTTTAATTCTTGAATGCTCAATTTTCTTGATTTTTTCTTGATCGATGACAGCTTGTAACTTATCTTATTCAGCGGTATACCTATTTTTTAACGTATTAAGTAAATGCAGATAGATTTCTCTTCAGAGCCTTCCTCTAATTAAAGACTCCATAATCTTGCGAACCTCAATGTAATAAAGTGTGATCTTTTGTTCTTTCTGACCCTAGTTCTAAAAATGTAGTTTATAGGCTGTTAAAAAAATGAAAAGAATTTGATTAAAACTCCTATATAATTTTTCTTAACAATAATTAATTAATAATATATTATGATCTTGCCACCCCTAATCATTGATGTTCGAATTTAAATTTTTTTTAGGCTAGAATAAGATTAACCCTACCAATGAAATTTCACACGAATTTTAACTTTGTGTTGTCGCTCCTTTTTCTAATTTTTAATTTCTAGTTATGTAAACTTGAATGCTACCTTAGACAATACTTTAAGTAGATTTGTAACTATTTTTTTTAGATCTGCTACTTAAGGCTTGGTCAATTTTTCGGGCTAGTGTCACTGTAACTCTACTTATCAAGACTCTTCTCTAGTCATTGATTCCTGAGCCTCAGAATGTTCATTGTTTGTTTCTACTGTTATCTCTGTTATTTCTGTTCTAGTTTTTAAATAATTAATCAAATATTAAATATTATTCTATTCGGAAGAGAAATTTGTGTACTGGATTATCTGCAAGGGTGAGAAGATTTCTCTCTCTGAGTATGTGGCAGCTCTAGCATTTTAGGTAATGTTATCTTTAACTCTTGTTCTCTCTGATCGTTTCTATCTTTACACTGTATTTTATTAGCTTGCTTAGTCTTTCAAGTTTTCGGTTGGCCCTAGATCTAAAAATTTAGTGTATAGGTTGCACAAAACAAAAATCGAAAGAATGTTATTTAAATCCCTATACAATTTTCTTAATAATATATTATTAATGCTGGTAGATCCTAGCTTTACACTTGAATTTTTCCTTGCTTGGCTAACTTTAGTTTTTCACAATATATTATTGTTTCTTTCCCGAATTTCACTATTTTTAGGTCTGTTGCTAGTTGGTAACGGTTCCATTCTGTCCTATTTTATTAATTAATATGTGTGATCAGCCGATAGTTTTTTCCGCAAATTCAAGGATCTTCCTGGTCATTTAGTTAACAGGGCAGTCTTTATTACTGAATTTTCGACAAACCTAATCACTGATGTTCGAATTCAGTTATTATTTTTCCCGGACTAGAATGGGATTAACGCTATATATGAAATTTTACACGAATGTTAATTTTGTGTTGTCGCTACTTTTTCTAATTTTCAATCTCTAGTTTTGTAAAGTCAAGTGCTATTTTTAAAAAATATCTTAATTAGATGTGTAGATATTGCTTTTAGATCTGCTAGTTAAGGCTTGGTCAATTTTAACGGGCTAGTAACTCTACTTATCAAGGCTCTACTATAGTAATTGATTCCTGAGCCCAGTGATCCCTTTAAATTTCAAGAAATTTGATTTAATAGTAAGTTTGCCGGGTTTTACTATACCTGCTATACTTTATTTTTCTTTCTAGTTTTAGGAATAGTCTGTTATATTTTATGTTGAAATAATAACTGTCTTAAATTATAAGTTAATGTAAGTTTGGGCTTCACGCCCCTTGATGAATTGGTATCTGGCTCATAACCTGTTCTTTATACATAGCTCTCTAGGGCTTGTCCTCTTACTTATCCACTAGAGTACCTGTCTTTTGAATATTTATGGTGGCTACTTATTGGTAATGATTTGGAGGTTAAACGAAAACTAGTTAAGTTTGCAAATTGGAACGCTCGCAGCGTAGTAGGCAAGAGAGAGGAAGTTGAGTGGTTGCCGTTTCAGAACGATCGGGATGTCCTCTGTATATCCAAGTCATGGCTTACTCGAAAATAGACTTTCGAAATCAAGGGCTACATAACCTATCGATGTGATCGGTAGGGAAGGTGGATCGCTGATTCTGGTCAAACACGATTACTGTGTTGACAGCATCGATCTGACTGGTCCGTGGGTGGGTGACATGGAGGCGGTGGTTATAACCATAAATACGTCACTTAGAAAGGTTGTCTTCCTTTCCATTTATGTTCCGCCTGACGCGAGAATCACACAGGAATCCTGGCAGAGTTTAATCGAACATGTGTCTAATCGGGGCTCTCTAGTCATGTGTGGGGATTTTATCGCCCACTCCCCTATGTGCGGCTCACCCAACTCAAACTTTCTGGGCAATTAGCTATGTCCTGAAGTGTTCGACAGTGGCATGATTCCTCTTAAAGACTCCGTTCCCACCTTTATATCAGCTCCGGGTTGGCTTGCCGATAACCTTGATCTAGTATTATCCAGAGCTGCTCTTACTTTGATCTCCGCGGTTAGAGTTGGTGTTAATAGTTACGACTTGGATCGTGTACCGGTCTTTGGAAGTCTGGATGCCTCTCCATCTCTCTGTCGCGCCTCTTCCAACAGATTTAATATTAAGTTGTTGGACTGGAATCTGTTTAATGAGAAAATGGAGAGTCTTATTCCGGCCTATAGATCCGAGCTGGGAGGGGAAATCATATCTTCAAATATATATGATAAATTCATAAAGGCGGTTTTTGACTGCCTAGAGGCGATTTGTGCCTATAGAGCTGACTCCCTGGGTGGGGAAACGGCTAGACAGCCACTCTATTGGAACGCCGAGGGCGAGGTGATCCAGTCCAGAAGGTGACTGGCAAGAAAGAGGTTCGTGGCTAACCAGACGGATGAAGAAATGGATGCCTATAGGAGGGTGGATAACGAAGTAAAGGCTCAGTTGGGTGAATTAAGCACCAATCCTTTCAAACCTTTTACGAATCCTTGGATCAGGCAACTGGTTTTTCAAGGATTTGGCGCACTGTGAAAGCACCGGCTAAGTAACAGACCCGGATTCCCGCGTCATCAGAGGCCTGCAGGAGGAGCTGATTAACTCGGATATTCCCCCATAGACGAGAGACCTTTTCTCGAACTCTGATGAGCTCGACCTAAGGAATCAGCCTTTTTCATGGGAGGAGTTTCAGGTGGCGTTATCTCTGTGTCAGCACAAGTGTTCCGCTGGCATGGATGGCCTGTCGTATGATATCATGCGAAGCTGCTCGGATCCATTGTTGAGATTCTTGCATGGCCTGTTCAACGAAATGTTCCATGTGTCGTCCTTCCCGGAAGCCTGGAGAGACACACGTGTCCATTTCATCCCTAAACCAGGTGAGAGGGGCTTTCGGCTAATATCTCTCACCTCAGCTTTTTGTAAGATATTTGAGAGATTGATTCAGAAGGGATTGGAATATTTAGCCGAGCATAACAATTGGATCCCTGAATTCCAGTTTAGTTTCAGAAGGGGCAGGTCTTCTATGAAATGTATTGCCTCGGTTGTTTCGGACATCATGATGAGCTTCGGCCGGAGAAAAAGCGCGCTTGCGCTGTAATTGTACTTAAAGGGCGCGTTCGATGCCGTCATGCGGGGGCCTTTAATTGATGAGTTCTCTCCCCGCTTCTTTTAAACTTGGCCCTCAGAAGGCTTGGACAGCTTCTTCCGGCTGGAGGGAGGGTGGCAACGTACGCAGATGATTTGCTTCTTTACGACACTGGGGGTTATATACAAGAAGCTTCCGAACTCCTAAGATTGGCATATGAACGATTAACTCTCTGGCTTGCAACTTTCGGGCTTTCCATCTCAATCCCAAAGTCGCAGCTTTGCTTTGTCAAAATGGTTAAAAGCAAAATGGCCGATACAAAATTTTTAAGTTTGTTAACCAACTATCTTATTTTTTACGAGTTTGGGATCCCACTGCGCCTAATCAGCACGCGTGTACACCTGTTTGTAAACGTTGAATTTGTATTTTAATAGGAATCACAGCGGAGCAGCGCGGAGCTTTTTTTGAGATCATGTTTTTTGATAAACTTTCCGTTTGATAAAAATTTCTGACAAGAAAACTTTAAGTTCCCTACTATAATACTTCATGCATTAACAAAATACAACTCGTATCCAAATTTTATGATACGACCTCCAGCAACTCTCTCCATATGTTGTCAATGAAATACCGCACTTGGAACAAAATTTAGGGCACTTGCAATCGAGCGTATAATTTGACATTTCGACACCTGCGCAAGTATGTGAGCATGTTTGAGCAAGTATATATGGGCAAGTATGGAAGCATACCATCTTTCGGGCCCTCTGAAAACTCAGGTGCGTAAGACGGAGCCCAACCCTTCCGGCATTCGATGCAGAGATTATTTATTTATCGAATACCGCATTTGGTTTTACGGAAAAAAATATCGATTTTTTACATTTTGGCCAACTTTTTCTGCTACTCCGCCCACTGTGTATATAAAGGTAGGCTGGGGATCCAAGATATCTCTATCACGATTAATCACACGGTCATTCAGTGTCAGTCCACCCTCAACCACTTGCGTATAATTCTGGATAAAAGAATTACCTGGATCTCTCACGCTAGGGCAGCTAAGCTATTGCAGCTAAGGCCTCCAGAGCAGTTAATATCCTTCAAGTTATTTCGAGAATCTCTTGGGGCGCCTCCCCTTTCCTTTTGCTCACAGTTCCCAATGGATTAGTTAGAGCATGCTTGGAATATGGAGTTCCTCTTTTATTAGAGCTAGCGCGACGGCTTTGAGAATGCTGGACGCGATCCATCATGCTTCTCTGAGGGTTCCTTTGGGACTTGTTATTAGCAGATGATTAGGTTTAAAAAAACAAAGTTTAAATGCTGAAAAGTACAAAAATAATGCATTCTTTAAGTAAGTTTGTTTACAAAATTATTAAATTTTATTGAATTATTTTAATTTATATTTGTCATGAGAACAATCAAGTATCTTTATTCTTAATTGACAGTCAAAATGGTATTATTACAATAAATGAAAAATAATAATTTTTCTATATTTTCGTTGCATTACTTATATTTAAATAATAGTATTGAAAATCAAAACTTACCACAAACGGTTAATTTTTGCTAGTTCTGTTAAAATGTTAAGCTTCTCTTTATAAGTTAATCCTGTAATATGACAAATTTTACTTCAAAAGTTTAAACTTTAAAGGAAAAACCTTTTTTTCAAAGTTCAACTGCTTGATTGAAAGTGGAACTACTTTGTTAAAAATTCATTTTTTGGTTGACGATTCATCATTTTAGTTGAAAACTTTTTTTTGTTCAAAATTTAACAATTAGTGGAAAATTTTTTGTTGTAAAAAAAATGTTTAATGCAATTTTTACTATTCCATGTGTTTGGCTTAACATTTATCTTCTTCGGGGAGTCATCGTGGCTCAGATGGTATCGTGATTGTATTATGTTCCAACACTGCAGCCTTGCTAGCCACGTTGGCGCGGGTTCGATTCTGAAAGCAGGAAGCGAGGCCTGGATGTATTTTCAGAAATCTTCGCTTTTTTCCCTTGGTATACTACCCCACATATACCCCCTACTGCAAATACCTATATAGGTTAGTATAGGTACCACCTATAGGAAATTAAACAGTTTCCTGCACAGGTTCCTATATAGTCTCATATGTAGGAAACTATATGTATTCCCATGAAGGTACCTAAATAGGATAGTATGCAGGTCCCTATGTAGGATTCTATGACTTGTTCCTACATAAAATACTACGTAGATCATTATGACTTGCACCTGCACAGTATCCTACCTATCTGAAATCCTACGTCCCATCTTACACCATTCTATAACCAGTCCCTCAGTTAAATCCTATGTTATCCTATCCACGCTATAACTAGTCCTACGTTGCATCCTATAACCAGCCCCTACGTTGAATCCTAAATTCCACCCTATAACCGGCCCCACGTCAAATTCCACTTCCCGGTAAGAAAAGAAGAATTCAAAAAATTCAGGATCTGAATTCTCATTAATACGTGAATTTTCCTCAATCGAAAGTTCCACCAACGAATAGAAAAAAAAGCAAAACCTATTCCTTTCAATCGACTTAGAAAAATTTAATGTAAGTGTATTGAGAGGAATTAAAAAGTAGAGGAATGCAAAAGAAAGAATAGAAAGAAAGAGAATAATGTCACTTTGAAGACGCAAAAGCTAGTCCTTTTAATCGATAGAAACATATGTTGACCGATTACATATGAAATCTGTCTTGGAACAAATTTAAATGATATTATCATTCTTTTTTAATGTACGTGCTTACGCTATTCAGTCACAGAGTTTTCAGTAACTTTAAAAATATCAAAGATTATCATGTTCAAATGATATCATAAATAACATTATATAAACAATACTTCAGTTGCATATGGGTGATTCTCCACTTACAATACCTCCGTAAGAAAAAAAAGGTCACATCATCGTATGTCTTAGCAAAATGCTCTCAGATACTCGAAAAATGCCTTTTTGGAATGTCTCCACGTACGCGGCGCCAAGTTTAGAGACGTGTATTTAATACATAGTAAATGATTTTTGAACTTATAATTGAAAGCTTGAAACTTTGACTCGAAAACTATAAAATTCATAAGGAATGTTTTAATTTATCTGATATATTAGTAGAGAAAATTTAATTGTACACGTGTCTCCCTAAATGTTTTTCATGGTTACGGTAAACGAATCTCCCATATCTTTCATCAACTTTTGATCATTTCTTAGGCCTTCTCACAATATCTAGAACAAAAGTCACACTACTCATTCGTCAAAACTTCATAACAAAAAGTTAGGAACTTTTTTTGCAATGTGAGAAAATGCAACCGAAAATGTGGCGTATTTTTATTCATATCGGATACCGTACCTGATAAGAACTTTCATATTTCATAGGGTTGCTATATGCCAAAAGGAGTTTAGCAGGATACTCGCTGTCAAACCCATAAAAAAAAGGTCATCGCAGACGTTGACAGCACTGTATGGAAGGGGTACAATAACCCGATATAAATAGCGAAAGGTACAGGTTTTATGATTTTCAAATCAAGTATTTATTATTTTCTAAGTACATATGTAAACAATTGTCCATTTGCACAGAAATTTTGGCACTTATAATCAAGCAATAATAATGTAATGTAGCAATAATAATGTTTAATGCCTATATTAACTTTGACAAGACTTTAACCATAAATCTTTGTTATTTTATTTCACAGTATATATCACGTTCTGATTCTAAGAACTGATCAGGTAGCTTATTCCGATTGCTTCGAATACTTTTCGTTACTTCCTACTTTTCGCAACAGAGGAAAATTCTCAGGAAAAAGTAAGTGATTATAAAACTCTTTACAAGTGAAATGCTTCAAATTGAATTGTACAGTGACGATATGGCGAATAGTTCTCAGATCTAATTTATTTATTTCGTCACTCCGTTGAATATTTATGTGTGACTAAATTCTTTCGACGGTGGCGTTGTGAGCTGGGATAGAGAAAAAGAATTGAGCAATTTTGAGAAGCTCGGAACAGGAAGGTTCATTTTTGATTTTTTTGAAAAATTCGGAAATTTTAGCACTCGCGTGCAAATGGAAAAACTCTGCGTTTTTTGTTTCCGAAAACATTTCAAATTTACGAATTGATCGAAAATAATTTATTCGTCAATAAAAACTTTTTTTAACTTGAGAAAATCGGTAGTTTTCTCAATACATCCAGCCAATTAAGGACTTTCAATTCCGAAAATGATTCGGATCACTGTTCCAGCTATTTCTTAGAAGTTTTGTAAACGGCCACAGCGTTTTCAATAAATTCATCACACTGCTTATCTTTACCTTATTCTCTTAGTTTCTTTAAAATAAATTTAGTGGAATGCGGAATGAATCGCGATTTTATTTTTTCATTCAAAACTTCGATGAGTTTATTGATTGCGCCCGCCACTTCTCAAACACTGTTCTTTTCTCTCTCCACCACTTCAATTTTTCCATGAAAAATTGCCACGAAAGAATGCACGAAATAGAGAAAGGCTTCACTGAAATCGTGAAAAAAGAATTTCAATAAAAATTTCGGTGGTTGTGAAATTGATTTGAAATACGATTTCAGTGCAGGGTACATTGGAAGTACTCGCTCAAATGATGGGAGAAGAGACAGCCATCGGATTTTTGAATGAGGCTGTAATTCTCGATAATTGATCTCGTCAAAGTCACAAAACTTCTTTAATTCAGCTGTTCGAACCGTGTAGATCGAAAAATTTTGAACATTAAGGAATTAATTTCGAACTCATTGAATTGATGTAAGCCGTGGTGGGCACTATTATAAACAATATGAGCCGGGCAACCGATTCCAATAGTTTGGTCATTAATAGCTTCTTTCAAATGGGTAAAGACATTGTTCCCTTCCCGACGATTAATACCACCGAAATTTGTATTCGTATTATCAGCACAAAAAGATGACAAATTTTCCTCCAATTCAAACTTTTTGATAACACACGTGAGCAAATCTGTGACCGTTCGCGCTTTTTCATCTTTCGTTTGTAATATATCAATTAGCCCAACTTGAATCCCACCCTGTCGATAATCATAATACTGGACCGTAATCGGAAACATTTTCGTACTGCCATGATTGATGCTGTCAGTGCTCATGCCAACAAAAGGAACGTTTTTCAGATATTTTGGAAAGTAATTCTATTGAATATGGAGACAACACGCCAGTAATTAAAGCTGCTGTTTTCGTCCTGGCACATGCAAACCATCGACTTAAAGCTCTGATGATGTATTGCTGTATGGTGTGCCATTACTGCTTCTGCTGCTCTGATGTTGACATCGAGCGATGAAAATTTTTTGATAACAAATGAATCGAGATTTTTTTATGTTGAAGCATCTTGAATGCTGGTTTTATGTTTCTCTGTTTTTAAATGTTTAATCAAAGCAAGGTCGCCTGGAACAAAGAAATTTCATCAAAATATGCTTTTCTAAACATGAAATCAATTTAACATTCAAATGTCAAAATAATATATACATACCCATGTTTGCGACGGAAATATACTTATCGCAAATTCCACATTGTGCTTCGTGTTTATCTCTGCCAGGGATGAAACATGACAATTTTTTGTCGCGACTGGGTTTGAATTGACACATCGTTTTTGTCATTTTGAAACCTTGAGGATGAAATCAATAAACGGAAATTAATGAAACTTTGACATTGGAATTTGCGACGATGACTGGAAATGATTATATAAAATTAATAGAATTCACAAAAACTATGATTTGAGGGCTTTGAAATATAAACGAAGAATAAATCTTACGAATTAGCTTAAAGTAATAAAAAGAAGCGACTACTGATTTATAGGTTATGTAGATATCAAAAATAAGAGACTTGGTATTCCCCGAGTTTCTAGCTAGAGATGCGAAATTTTCGGTAATATAAATTTCGTCCGTTTCTTTCCTACAGCACCATCTTTATAAAGCACGTCACTCATTGGCTGCACAGTGACCAATGAAAATCTGCACTCATTTCTGCCACTTATGCGCGCAAAAGTTGAACATAAATGTTCTTTAAATATAAAAGTAAACGAAAAATCTTCTCCAATATTTATACATACAATAAAACGTTAAATGCTAACAAACCTTGAATAAAACAAAAAATCAGGGAAAATGAAGGTTCAGCAGGATTAGCAGGACGGCATCAAAAAAGCAGGATAAATCCTGCGAAATCAGGGCATCTGGCAAGCCTATATTTCATAAGTAAAATCAATGAAAAGATGACAGTTCCGTGTAGCACATAATAATAGAGTTTTTGTCAGAGGGATTTATTGATTACTTTTGTTTTCAAAGCTTAAAAAGTCATTTTTTATGGTTTTCGGATACCGTAACATCGGATACCATAACCTTCTTTTCGCTGTCAGGGACGAAATGGAGCTTATCGAAGCACTTTTCTTAATAATTTTTTTTTTAAATGCATGTAAATCGAGATTAAATATTTTTATACCTACAATTACTGCACACAAAAAATAAAGCGATTGGAGGGTTAATAATTATAAGAGAAATAA
>CAKNWT010179559.1:0-10788 GCA_932066315.1 Andricus coriarius
TATAATATATATGATGTATAGAATTTGAATGCACGAATTGCTTCCGAACACTGTTGGATGTGAAGAAGTGCGATCAGTTTATATAAGTCGGTTCCGGGGGCTCGACACCGGTGTTTACCCCGCGCTCTACTTTTAATCTTCTCGTGGCATCCCCGTTTCAAAGTATATGCTATGCGTGGTCACTGTTCATCCTATGTGCACATGATATAATTTATCAGTTAGTCTCAAATGTGAATAGCTTACCCCCACTACTAATGGGGTCACTGCGGGTCATGAGAATCATTAGTTCATATATTTACGCGTTACTTATCTGCAGAAAACGAGTCTCTATCTCACTTACTTACGACTCTGGGTGTCTCTCTAAATCTGAATCACATAGTATAAAACTGTACTGGATTTAGTATACATGTTATGGAAGCAAGAATGCACAACATGAAATTAAATTTAGTATACCAGCGTACAGTAAATTTAGTATATGCATATACTGAATTCAGTATGCATGTACATAAAATTTAGCATACATATATATACGCGTATACTAAATTCAGTATACGCGTACCGTTTTGCGTGGGTTCTGTTTTCATCATCTGTGAACATGATCAGATGAAAAATGAAATTAAAGAACCTTTTAGCATTACAAAAAACTCAAATACAGCGGCATACGAGCCTGCCACTGGCCACGTTGCCCGACTAACGTAAATCAAAACGCGCTTGCGCAGCTGAATATAATAAACACGTGAATGAATTTTGGTATATAGAAACTATTAAATTCATATATGTGACAGAAACTTACTGTATACTTAATAAATTTAGTATACATATAACTTCATAGAAAAATTTAGTATACATAAAAGTGTAATGAATTTAGTAAACATATAGGAAATTTAATATGCCCGTGTATATTGAAATTGCAAATATTTCTAACAGTGTAACTATATCTACTATAGGAATTGGTATTGCTACTACTAAATGAATTGGTAAAGAGATTTAAAAACTGTTTTCACAATAAAGAGAATTTGATTGAAATAAAATAATGAGTTATTAAATACATGAAAAAGTACAAAAAATGTGAACATTTTACGAACGGTACATCAAATTATATATAACCATAGTAACCAGCTACCATGAAGTTTTTCAACATTTTTATATTATTTTAAATTTATGAACAAGAAAAAGCACATCAATATTCCTTAGAATCAAGTCTAATCTGATGATTCTGCAGTCCGTTTGCCAATGTATGCTTACTATAACTACACTATTAGAAATTTCTGTAGGAATTTTCAGAGACGAGTCACTAAAGTTTCATGCAGAAACCATTTGTAAATTTTCAGCTGACAATTTTGAACGGTTGGAAAACTTTTTCAATTCATTAATTTTAATATGAAGTATATAGCCTATATTTGTCCTGAGAATATAAATAGTAAGAAAATATGAGTGAAGTTGATACAAACGTCTTCTTATGTATATATGTTATAATAGTACGTACACTCATTTTATCAAATATATAATCAAAGTCCATCTTTTATGATAAGAAGCTTTTTCACATTTGATTCATTGAGTGTATTATATATAACATACGTAGACATTTATATATAAACTTCGCTCGCATATATAATTCATATTTTTGAGAGAAATATATGTTGCAAATTTATATTAAAATTAATGAACCAAACAATATTGTCTCTATATATTACATATGTTTGGAGAAATTTACGCACAAAATTGATATAAAATGTTATTTTATTTTGCACACATAATATTCGTATGTGAATTTTCTGTACCAAAATTAAATTTTCAACCAAAAAATATGAATTTTCGGTAAAAAATTGATTTTTAGAAAAATATGTAAGCCTTCAACAAAAGAGATGAACTTCAACTGAAATATGAATCTTGCACAAAAAATATGATTTCTTGACAAAGTAGTTAAACCAAAATTTTCAAAAAAACATTGTTGAATCCTCAAACAAAGAATTAAGATTAATTTTCAAACAAACAGCAGCATTTTTATCCAAGAAAGATGAAATTTCTACTCAAAAAGAGGAATTTTTCAATCCAAAAGACAAATAAAAAAATTGAATTTTTCTCCAAAAAAGATTTTATTTTGACTTTTCAACATCAGGATATAAGTTTCAAGCAAGAAGTACATTTTCTGCGAAATTATACTTGAAGTTTCAATCCAGAAAGACGAATTTTCAACGAAGCAGTTTAATTTTTTATTAAAAAAGGATGACTGTAAAAACAAATTGTTGAATTTTTAACCAAACTGTTGCATTTTTTTATAAGAAAGATGGAATTTCTACTAAAATAGATGAATTTTTAAATCAAAAAGATGAATGATAAAGAAATAGGTGAATTTTCATTTTTTTTAAACTCAGTTTGACTTTTTAGCATAAAAATATGATTTTTAAATGAGAAAGAAATTTTCTACGAAAATAGTGGAATTTTTAACCGAAAAAGATGAATTTTCAACAAAACAGTTGAATTTTTAACAACAAAAAAAGACGAATTTTCAAGAACATTTTTGAATTTTAAACCAAACCGTTGCATTTTTATCGAAGAAAGATGCAACTTCTAGTAAAATAGATGAATTTTCAAATAAAAACTTGTTAGCATCAAAACGTAAGTTTAAAAAAATAAGTCAATTTTCTAGGAAATTAGTTGAATTTTCAACACAAAAAGACTAATTTTCAACAACAAAATTGAATTTCCATCCAGAAGGGATGACTTTTCAACAAAGATGTCGAATTTACAAAAAAATAATACAATTTATAACTAAAAATGTAATCTTACGGAGGAAGCAGCTGCAAAAAAAAGAAATATAAATACGAAGAAAATAAATTTTTAACGATAACATTATACCCACATTTTTGTTCAAGATAATTTCTATAAAATAAAACGTGATAGTTTTTTTGTGAATTTGAGATTAATATAAGATAAATGTGAAGTTTCATACCCAAAATATTGTAACTTATTAATTTTTCACTTTCAGTGATAACGAGATTTTACAAACGTAAAATAAAATAAAAAAATCCTTTTTTAATGTGTGAAATATATAAATAAATTTTCAACATTCAGATGTGGTGTAATGCGAATATATGAAAATCAATGTTTTAAAAAAACCAAATAAAAATTTCTCAAAGTAAGTAGTCTATAAATAAAAGTAGACTAACCAGCTCAATTTTTATACAACAAAGATTACTTCATCAAAATAGTTAAATTTTCAACCTACAAAGTGCAACCGAATGGTCGAAATTTTTAACCAAAAATACTAAAAATGGACCAAAAACAGTTGAATTTTCAAGCCAAAAATACAGGTGAATTTTCAACCCAAAAAAGGTAAACTTGACCAAAAAGTTAATTTTCTACCCAAGAAGATGACTTTTCTACCATAAATGATGAATTTCTACCAAAAAACAAATTTAACAAAAAATAGTTGGGTTCTCAAACACATAGATGTATTTTCAATCAAGAAAGATGAATTTTAAACCAAATAGTCGAATTTTCGACAAAAAAAATTTTTTTTCCCAAAAATGAAAAGGCAGCATTTTCAGTTTAAAATATTAATAAAAAAAACGAATTTTCAACCTTTTGAATTGAACAAGAAAATTAATTTATAACTTTAATTTAATTTTAAGCCATGCAGTTGATTTTGTAACCAAAAAATGCGAATTTTCAACAGAGTAGTTGAATTCTCATCCAAAACAGGTCAATTTTCAAACGACCACTTAAATTTTCAACCAGAAAGAATTAAAGATTAAATTTCTACAAAAAAAAAAACATTTTTCAAAACATGCGTGAATCTTCAGTCAAATTGTTGAATATTCAACTAGAAAAGATCCATTCTTAACAAAAAAATATCGTGTTCGAAGAAAAATGGAATAGAAACATTTCAGTTTAGAAAATTCATTCGTAATAACCAAAAAAGAAGAAAGAATTTTTAACAAAATACTCACATAGTTAGATTTTTAACAAAATGATTTAATTTTTAACCAAATGGTAGAATTTCCACCCAAAATAAATGTTATCGAAGTTCGAAATTTCGTTTTTCAATTTATATTCTAATTTTATATTGTTGTATAAATAATGATTGTATATGGAAATTACAATATTCAAAAGGGATTTTAGGATATCAAAGAAGCCTTCTCAAAAATTGAAATATTAAAATAATACGTTTTTATAAAATTTTTAATATAAAATAAAACTTGATTTTTCATAACAGTTTTAATAATTTGCAAAAAGTGAAAAAATGATTTTGTCATGAAATCATTCTAAAACTAATAGGAAAAAATCTAATAGATAATTTTTAAACAAAAAAAATTAATTTTTCAATTTTTCAATTGAACGAAGATATTATTTCTTAGGTATCTCCCATTTTTAAACAATTTAAAAAATAAAAAATTCTTAAAAGAATGTACAATGGAATTTTTGAGATTTTTGGAGCCAATAAAAAGTGTTTTGTAAGAAGTTTCACGAAAATGCTTTTGTGTGAAAATCCTTTAAGTATAAACTCAAATTTTTCTTTGAATATACCGCTGAAAGTAAATGGCGTCGCTCGTATAGCGCATGCGCAGTGCTCCCAATTTGGCTACCTGACCGCACTGCGCATGCGTCACACCAGCAGCCTCATTGGATGCTGATAACGCGCTTATTTGAAACAATTAAATATACAAATTAATTTTCCACAATATATAATAATCATAAAGTAGAAAAAAATATTATAAATCATTTAAAATTTCCATTGGTGAAAAAAGGTATTCCTTCCTTGAAATTTAATATCAATAATTTATTTGTAAAGAGTACAATCAAATAATTATTTCACCTTTCACTCTAAAAGACTGTTTTGTGATCTGAACATTAATTGTTACTATTTCCACAAGGATCGCACAAGGTGCGATTTACAGCCAATGAGACTGCCGATGCAGCGCATGCGCAGTGCAATTGGGGAGCCGAATTGGGAGCACTGCGTTTGTTTACCGATATTATTTTTGTTGTCTCTGTAGTTTCTTTAAAATGTATAACTTTTAATATAATATTGAAGAATAAGTGAATACTTTAAAGGGAACAGGGAAAGTGTCCTTGAAAAAAGTTAGGTTAACTAAAATGTATTTTCAGAAAAATGAAACATCTTCGAGATTTAGACACTGGGACATATTTTTGTGTTTTTTCTTATCCACAAAATTTAAAATATTATATAAATTTTGAGAACCTACAGCTGCCTGACATGCTAAAAAGAAAAAGGTCATTAAGGTTATCATTTTCGAATGTAGGCCAGGAATTATATTAATCGGTATTTATAGAGATGCTTTGACAATATTTTGCCTGATAGATCCGTTTTTCTTGATGTGGTCCTAAAAAGAGGGGTCATCAAAGTTATCATTTTCGAATGCCACGAATTGCTTGAACCCTATTTTTCTAAATAATTCAGTAATGTTTTACAATAAATCTCTCTTTCTTAGTGCAAATACTTATGTAAATACAAATATTATTAAATACAGATTTTATTATTCATTATGTATATTTTGGTAGAGGCTACTATTTTCGTACAATTTTGAAAATTCTTATATTTTTCCATGTATTTAATCATTTACTATATGATTTCAATAAAATTCTATTCATTATACTACTACTAGAAATCCCTTGAAATATTTGGAAATCCTTGTAATGCTAGGCGCCTGAGAAAAGGTTAAAATCTGTAAAAGTTAGTTTAAATCTTTAGAAATTCCAAAAAATCCTTTCAAAAGCAATATCCGTATAGGTTCATCGAAATTTGTAGAAATCCTTTAGAATCTTCAAACCTCCTTACATGTTTTGGAAATATTTAAAGTTTCGTGAAATTTTTATGAAATCTAACGAAACCGCTTGAAATCTATGGAAATTCTCTGAAATTCAAACTAAATTAAATTTATTTAATAAAGTTATTTAACATCCTCTATTAATCTTTGAAATTCTTTAATTTTTTGAAATTCTTTTCATTCCGCGGAAATATTTTTGCAATCTCTTGAAATTCTTTGAAATTCCTTAAAATCCGTGGAAATATTTTTAAATCTCTTGAAAACTGATGAAATCTGTTAAAATTAGTTTGAATCATTTCAAAAGTCCTTTTGAAATCCTTTTAATAGCCCTTAAATAAGCTTAGGATCTCTGTTTTTGCATAAACTCTTTCGATATTTTAAGATTCTTTGTTTCTATACTCATGTTCTTATAATGTTGTGTCATAATAATTGTTCTACAATCGCGAAAAAGTTATATGATATTCATTATAGGAAAATCGTTATAGAGCTATACTGAATTTTCTATAATATTTTATCGTGAGGAGAGATTACAAAGGTATTGTAAAAAATTGAACATCAGATAGCATGAGTAAATGAGACATCGTATTTACCTTATTGATTAAAGCAAATCTTTTTTTTAAGTAAAATTCATAAAAATATTTGATTTAAATAAAAATTACAATGTACAGAAGTGCAACGAAATGCCGCGAGGCGTGCTGAGGCGCTGCCGGCAGGGTTCCCTGCCGTACTAACCTAAAATCTAAATTGGTTGATCCTTTGATGGCGCTGATCTTTTTCACGACGTAGTGTGATGCAATTTGTTCTGATTTACTGGAAAAAACATTCTCGAATTAATAAATAATTTTTTTAAATGCTCAAATTTGAGGGTTAAAGTAAAAAAAAAACATTCAATGTAAACAATGACTTTAGTAAATTTAAACAAGAGATTCATTCAAACTAACTAAAAGTTTGTTGGAACCAAATACAAAAACAAATTTCTTTGAATTAAATAAACATTTTTTGACCCTATTTCAAAGAAATAATTTGTTTGATTAAGACATATTTCTCCGTGTGAAAGACCGCATCTATGGAATCCTAAAACATTAAAAAAAAATATTATTCTCTATTTATTCCTTTCTTGCACTACACACTTCCGTTGAAATGACTTCAACGCAAAGGTATGCGAGCACCAAGTATTTTTTTCCTCATTTTGTATCCGGGATACAAAATAGAAAATGAAGCGAGACATGAAAAAAGATGAGAGAGAAAAAGTGTTCCTTGGCAACATTTCTGAAAAAATCACTTTAATAACTTTAATCTTAGTTCGTATTCTTGAAAACTTGATTTCTCGATTTCATTAAAAATTAATTTTTTTCTTACTTCTTACCTATTTTGTGTCTGTATCTTTCATAAAAATGTGATATGTACCCTTTGAAATATTTTCGTAATACGAAAGTTCTTTTTTTGGAAGCTCTTATGAGTCACCAAGAAGTACACCATAAATAACAAATTTGAATTTTATGTAATATTGAAGCTAATTAAATCTTTTTGTGATTTTTTCTTCATTAATCATCATTAATCGGCAATTTGAAAATATCTGGTATTTATTAATCGGTCATTTAAAAATATTCAGTAATTTTTCAACTAATTTGTATGTACCTAATAAATTTTTATGTGTTGACAATTTTTTTTCAGGTAAACCGCGAAATGAATATATTTTCTAGACGTTATGAGCCTTCTAATCAATGATTACATTACAATATTTTGTTAAAAGAATGTCGCAATGATTTGTACAAGTATACACGTATACTTTTGTAAGAAGAGACAGAGGAGAAAAGGTTTATTTAACTAAATTTTCAAAAGATTGAACTATTTATAAGTACTAATTTGATCCTAAGAAAACTCTTAAATATGTAAGCAAATCGGAATTGTTTAATCGATTTAAGTTTGTTTAAATATTTTATTGTTGCAATGGTTCTATAGACTGAAATATTTTTCGTTACTACTTCAATTTATAAGAATACTCATAAATGTTCACACAAATTGAAGTTGGTTAAACAATTAAAAGCGAGTTAGAAAAATTACTGGATATTACCGGATCATGATGAGGCAACAACTCACCATTATCAAGCCTTATTAGCCCGAGGCGAGCTTCCGGGTTTTTCGCCAGGATCTTGTGGAGCCTCGCTGTTTCTGGTATGTCTTTCGATTATTCGCAGAAGATCCTCCAATTCTCCTGTTTCTACTATCGTATAGTTTTATTGTATTCATATTGGGCCGTCTTATAGATGATCTATAATAAAAATCTATAATAAAAATGATATAGATGATAGAGATTTTTCCTGTTTCACAACGCTTTTGTCTTTTTACGGAGTTTCTCCAGGTGGGTATTCAACCATTCTGCTCCTTTTCTAGACTTAACTATGCTTGTAGGGCAATTGTTCTCATATGATGTAGTCAGAGTCCTTCGGAGAAAATCTGCAGTGTGCTCTAACTCATCAATCGTCGCACAGTTTGTGGAGAATTTCAAAAGCCTCCCTTTAGGTTCCTCTTTATATGAGTCCCAAAGTTTATTTCTGATGTTTCTGACCTTTGAAATCGCCGGTTTTCCTAGGGCTAACCGAAAGAAGATATATTTGTGGTCCGAGAGAGACTCCTTATCTTAGACTCTCCAGTCCACACCTTACTCCTCAATCGATCCGAGCATAAAGTCAAATCAAGAACCTCACTCCCGTTTTTAATCTGGAATGTGGGAGTATCACCCCGATTGAGAATCTTCACTTCCATTCCCGCTAGGTATTCGATTAAATCTCTTCGACTATCATTTATGTTTGTGCTCTCCCACACTGTATGGTGGGAGTTTGTATCACAGCCCAACAGCAGAGGAATTCTGTTCCCTGGTAGTGTTGAGTTATAGTCTCTACCTCTCTGGGAGGCGGGAGTCCCTCAGCATGACCCGGAAAATAAGCTGAGGCAATAACTACCTCTAGTCTTTCTCCGCTTCTGCGCCTAAGTATCACCTTAGTAACGGGGAGATCCCTGGAGCAGCGCTTAGGCACCAAGATCGCATCCATACCCTTGATGACTATGCATGCTTTTCGCGTTTTTTCGCGTGGTCTCTTACATATGGTGCCACACCCGGACAAGCCACTATTCCTTTCCATGTACAATCAAGGTTCTTGGATTAAGGCAATCCCTGTCTGAACCACTGATATGCGTCTGGATAGAGCCACCGCTTAGCGCCTTTGCTGTGGTTCAAATCAATCTTCATAATAGGAATTCCCGTCTCAGCCATTTAAAGGCTGATTCGGGGCACTTTCAGACGCTTCTAATCTCCCTACGGATACCAGTTGGATCACCTAGAAGGTAACTCCACACGCCCCCAGGTAAGGTCGGTAGTTCAGAGCCGCAAGGGCTCTGATTGAGGATTCGGGAAGACCAACAACTAGAATCTAGCCTCTCGCCTTCGGCATACCTGTCCGCCTCTACTGAGAGCGCAGGCCGGGGGTGTTCAAGCATTTGTTAACCCTAGTGCCATTCAGCCCTTGACACGGCGATCACATCATGACGGCGGTCACGTCCGTCAGTTCCCCAGACTAGCCACACCTTGCGATGCAGCCTCTCTCGTTCACCTATTCCAGATCTATAGTCTGATGAGACTCGTAAGCCCTCCTACCAAATTCAAGGTGCCGCGATCACTAGGGAGAATTTCAGTTAATCGCCGTTAGGACACTTTTTAAGAATGCGTACTTAATTTGGTGAGCAAATTATACACAGAATTCTCATATTCGCAGTAGAAGGGAGAGTGGAATCTGACCATCAGCCATTAGGGTTATGGGTAAGGGGTGAGCGGCGAAAGGCAATGGGGTGAAGAGGGGTCGATGGGGGAGAAGGTGAGCTGGTCGAGGGAGGCGATAGATAGGTATAAGGAGCAGTTAGGAAATTTGAGCTTTGTTGGGGAGTCGGTGGAAGAGATATGGGAGGATTTAAAAGAGAAAGTGAAAAGTTGCGTGCAAAAGAAGGTATTCCAAAGGAAGAAGAAAGGAATAGTGAAGGTATGGTGGGATAGGGAATGTAAAAAGATGAAAAGAAAGGTGAAGGGGAAGTACAAGAAGTGGAAAGAGGGCACAGCGAAAAGGGAGGAGTACGTAGAAATGAGGAAGGAGTTTAGATTAATGTGTAACAAGACAGAACAGGAAAAGGAGAAAGATCTGGAAGAGGAGTTAGGAAATGTTAAGACAGAGGGGGATATCTGGAAGATAATAAATAGGTTTAGAAAGCGTAGAGTAGGGATAAGCGAGAAGATAGGGAGTGAGGAGTGGTGGGAATTTTTTAAAGAATCATTTCAGGGCTCAGATTCAAGGAAGAGGGACGGTGGGAGTAGAAGAACGCGGGAGGCAGAGATGGAAGAGTTGGATGATGAGGAGATAGAGAAACAGACAGGGAAGTTAAAAAGGTCAAAAGCAGCAGGGCTGGATGGGGTAGAGAACGAATCATGGCTGTTTAGTACACAAGAGGTTAGGGAGAGGCTGAAGGAGGTGGTGAAGAAAGTATGGACGGGGGAGGGATTCCCAGGAGGATGGAGAGAAGGGTTAATAGTAAGGGCGGGTAGAAGTACTATCGACAATATATACGTTCTGCAGCACGTGGTGGATAGAGAATTAGCGAAGAAGGGGTCGAGAGTGTGCGCGTTTTTCGTATATCTCAAAGGCGCGTTTCCTTCGGTGGATAGGGGTAGGTTATGGGAGGCGATGGAGGATAGGGGAGTGGAGAGGGGCCTGATCGAGAGGGCAAGGGAGATATATGAAGAAACCAAAGATAAAGTAAGGGGAGGGGAGGGGATTTCGGAGGGATTCTGGATGGATAGAGGGTTAAGGCAAGGATGTCCGCTTAGCCCAATGCTTTTTGCGATTTTAATTGCGAATATGGAAAGTAAGCTGGAGGCCGGGGTGGTAGGAGGAGTCAGGATAGGAGGGGTTAGAATTTGGTCACTGGCGTATGCAGATGACATAGTGTT
>CAKNWT010179560.1:0-10273 GCA_932066315.1 Andricus coriarius
GGGGTAAATTTTAACAAATATTTTTTCCCCCTCGAAAATAAAAAGTTTTTATTCCAGACATTTTTTCTGTAGGATGCGTATTTTTTGAGATATTTCGTTGTCTCAAGTTAAAAAAAACACCCTGTATAATAAATACTCTCCATTTTATTTTTATTCTTAATACATGTACATTTCCTTCTAGAATAAGCCTTGAAAAGGACCTGAAATACAGGTTGAAACATGTCGGGAAATTTTTTGTAATTAAAAAAATTTTTAACACAAAAAGAAGCGGAATAGGCCTTAATGAACATTATAAATCATCTACCGCAAAAATACATTCATTACAAAATTATGTTTCAGAAAATATACGTCTTATAAAATAAATCTACTTTGGAATGTCTTTCCTAAGATACTTTAGTATTCTCATTATCATTATGATTATATTATCATCATTATCGCTGTCCTTATTTTTAAAATTAAAAACATTTTTTAAATATGAATTGAATAAGAAAATTTTAGTCACGGTACTTGTAGTTTGTCACAATGATTTTTGGGCATCTACAAAATCATTCATTCGCCCCTGACCTCTGTTTCTCGCAAGTGCTGAATCAATTCCTCAAATCAGTATATAAGAGTGTTCCGAATTTCACCTCCCAGCGTGAAGCCTGCATCTGCGTATTTTCGTCGAAACCGTTTTATATATGTAGTATTATATTAGGTTTATTGATATGTGTATTATATGTGTATAAGTAGTTGTATGTGATGTGACTTTATTTGCAACGAAATTGTATTCTAATTGGCTGGGTGACTGAATAATGTGTATTTGAGTGTATGCTGTGTATTGTGTGTTAGATTTTTTTTGATTCACAGTAGATAACCCAAGCTATAGGACGGGCTCTGATTGGTCGAGAGCCGTGGCCTAAAAGGAGGGGAGGAGGTAGGATAGGGGCGTGGCCTTCCCTGATTAGTCGAGGGGCGTGGCCTAAAAACAAAATGGCGATGATTAAGGGGTGTGGCCTAAAACAAAATGGCGGTTATCCTAAATGATCGAATGAATGATTCCAAGTTGGAAAAGGGGGAGGGGCCGCACATGATTCCATCGAATGGATGATTCTCAGCTGGAAAAGGGGAGGGGGCCCCACCTCCTCCCTGTGCGAACGTGCTATTTTTTATAAATGGAAACGTTCCACCTCGTAAAGGGGGGGGGCGTCACCCCCTCCCTGTTAGTCTAAGAGTAAAGGATGCAAGATATCGAGTTGGAAAAGGCAAGAATTAATTACAAACGTAAACTAATTATCCTAATCTTACATTCTATTCAGGTTGCAAAAGGCTTTTTGAAATTAAAACAACATTTATTTCAGTTTTTCACGATTTTATTTATTTGTTTTCAAAAAAAAATCTAGATCTAAAGAACACACATGTATTGTTACTTATATATAAGATTAAAATATAGATACAATAATATATACACGGCTCGAGACAAGACAGACATATACGCGAATAAAGTAATACAAAAATAAGTAATACAGGGATACCAACGTAGATAGTAGAACAGGCCTTAGATGCAGAGCAAAATCTAAAACATGTATGTATTCCACAAAATACTCTTATCCTATGAGGGAGACGAATACTTAAAATAATGTTTACATAGCATTACAAACAGAGACACAATAAATGCAAAAGAATATACACTCTTAGCCGGAGAGAGCAGGCGCAACATTTTTTTGCATAAAAGAGCAGAGATAATCGATGAAGCAAATGTTATATAATAATTATTCCCTATATGTGATAAAACAAACATTGATTAAAATAGATATAAAGTAGCAAGTTTCGAAGAGCATGCCTGTACACAAGATTCGAGACGATTGCAGCTATGCAGTGAGCATACACAGTGACTGCCGCCGCAGCCACCATTGTCACTTCCTGATACATTTTTGTTACAAGTCAGTTTATGTTTAGTCAACAGTTTTTTATAAAATCGCATCACCATTTGACCACTTTTCACGTGATCATCGGTAAAAAGTGCATTAAACTCGCGCAAAGAATACCCACTACACACACAATGCAAAAACATAATACAAAACTGACCACACACTGACCACGTTTCGTGTTCCACCTGAAGAGGGTGCAGTTTCTTCGTAAACGATGAAGATATTGAGGAATAAGAGGCGGTAAACCGTAACTGTCGAAGTACATTCCTCTGCCTGAGCTGCCGACGAAGATGGCGACCCAATGCGAGCCAGGTTTTGTGTGGTCATCTGTGTTGATAATGCTAGCAGCAGGGCGTGTCCAAGTTTTTGGTATTTGATCAGCCGGGTACGCACTGATTGTGTGGGCCCCCGTCAGCTGAAGCACGTGCAGAATTTGCAGGCTGTTCATTGTCCGTCCATACGTCTTTGTATGCATGCGATGGCGAACTGGATGCAAGTATAGAAGACATTGGTTTTTTATCTTCTCCGTCGATAGCAGTCCTCGTCCTCTGTGTGTTATTGAACAGCAATGGTTTTTTAAAGATGGTTTGGTGGTTCTTTTGTTGTTGTTTAATAATCGTACCTGCTCTTGTCGTTGCTTGCCGAGCCATCGTTTGATTCTCATGGCATTATTGAGAGCACAGGCGTAATCCTCCTCCTTTTTGATTCCATGGTGAAAACAATATTCTCGTCTGTCTGGTAGTTGTTTGAATGTAGGACATGACAGTTCTTCCAGGTTGATAATTTGCCTACTCATTATTTTTTAGAGAAACTTCATGGAAATGTCTCCTTCGAACAACTCGATCCCATGGTAGAATCTTGAGAGCCATTTGTTTTCTTGTTTTACACAGGTAGAAAGTTCGCAGAAGGTATGACGTAGCGCTGCTATCCAGGGAGCGACAAACTTGTGATCCAGTGTGACGATAGCTACCTCCTTTGGTAGAAAATTGTCATCAAGATCCCGAAAGCCTTGAATTTCGATTACATAGTCAACAATATTGCAGATTTCACAACAAGGACGAGGACTGCGACGAAAAACTATATGAGTAGAACTATGTAAAACGTTGAAAGTGTTCTTTACCAGTACTGGGTCACGACTGAGGACTGTCGGCTGTAGATACACCAGGTTTCCCCTTCCATACGAAAAATTCGTTGGCAGGTGTGTGTTTGAGGGTGTGCATTTTTCATGTTTCGACGTGTCTAAACCAGCTCAGGCGGGTGTCTTTTGTATAAATGGGGGCCGTTGACAGGTGTGCATGTGGGGCTTGTAGTGTCACGTATTGACATGCTCAAACCGGCTTAGAGATGCGTCTTTTGTTACAAAAGTGTATTTCATACATGGTCGAAATGGTCGAATCTTTGTTGTGTCAAATCAATTGCTATAGTCTGCAATAACTTGCCTTGCACCCTCAATCTCCAAGACATTGTCGTACTCCGCATAAACCAGACAATTGATAGTGTCTGCAAGTGCTTCCTCGAGACGAACCTGAATTCTTAAAGACCCATGCTTTACAAGATTCCAATGTGATTAGCAGTGTGCTGATAAGTCTGGTGTAAGATCAAATGCAAAAAGACAGAATCCGTGTGCATAATCATCACGATCTATATTATTTCCTTCATTAAGGAAATTAATATCACACCCCGTAAACAATGAGTGGTATGCCTCAACGTAGAGATTATTTTTTGTAAAATCTGGTTGAATAGGTTTCGATGGGATCTGCATGCCGTCCACGTATGGTGAAAAGTGATTTATTTTATAATTTTGAAAATTGAACGGGGTTTTCACGGCGTTTCCGTAGTATGCTGCATTGTCGACAAATCCAATGATAATTCTTTTTGGTAGTTGTCCAAGTACGACATTATCAAGAGTCTCGCTCTGTATACCAGCGTGAATGGTTAGTGCTTTCACTTCTACTCTAGTAATGGGATATTTGGCTGTCCCTTGAGCTAGTGCTTTTGCGTGAGCAAATAAAATACCAGGACTAATCTTTGCTCGACGAACTAAAAGAGTGGCTTCTTCAATATGAATGGAGGCCTGTCCTGTAGGATCCATGAGACAGAAAGCATCTTTAGAACGTACGAGACGTAGGCGAAGCTCTACACCGTTCAACAGAAATTTATCCTGATTAAAAACATCACAGTGTATATGACCAATGAAGTCAATTTTTTTTCCAGCACCTAAATATGCGCAACGGAGCTCAAGCCCGTTATTTTTATCAGCAATACCTTCCATATGCCCGGGGCTATCATTTACCCACAGAGACGCTGTAAGATGACTTGATTTCGCAGCTGGTCCATAGTTGAGTAATGTTTCAATGTATGCTCTGTAAGCGTAAACATTATTTGGTGGTGATACTAATTTCTGATTGAAGTATACATCCACCTGATTAAGGGGGGAGTATAGTTAATTCGCTCAAAAAAAGAAGCTATTTTTTTATTTTTTTTATATAAATTTACAACATCTCAAGAATGTCATATCCAAATTTAAAGCAAATCGGAGCAAAACTAACGGAGATATGGAGTTTTAAAGGATAGCTGCTCCCCTTCGGTTTTGTGTACGCAGCGTTGTTACCTAGCAGCTTCTGCGCTCATTTCTAATCCCTAAATTGCTTTATTTGTGGGTGAATCATTACACAGGTATGGGAAAACCTTTACAATTTCAGTATGTACGGACCCGGCATCGATGATTCTTTGTAAATATAAAAAGATACATTTTTGGATTTTTTCATGTTTAAACCTTTAAACGCGTTTTTCTCGAAACCACGTTTTCAAAGTCGGTGACGGTTGTAGCTCAAAATCTACTGCATGGATCCTTTTGAAATGTGGTATACTATTTCTATACATAATTCATGAGGTAACATTGTCGAGTTCTTCAAATATTATTATTATTATTATTTATTTCACCATGACAAATGCGTTGATTTCTTAGAAAAAAACTCGTTTTGACTTCAAAGTGTCAAAAAAAAAAAAAATAAATAAATAAAAGGAGAGCAATGTTACCTCGATTTATTAATATTTTGCAGTGAAAATTAGTGAGAATATGGTTCAGATTTTCTATTATTATGTACCGATTAAAGAAATAAACCAGCATTACCCATATTGCTTGAAAAAATTCTTGAAAATGTGCTTTTTTTTGCAAGAATTAACTATACTCCCCCCTTAAACATTGAGTTTAATATATTATTAACAGGAGCTATTTGAGGAGTAGAAGTTGCATTTTCCTTTGTTTTTTCTGGTGCATGTAATGCTATCTTGAGATTCAGCATAGTATGTGGGAAATCAGTATACTCATCTCCGTTGCCAGGAACGACAAATTCTATGGGTGAATCGTCAGTGAGTGACGAATTAGGTTTGTAGTGAACCCACTGAGAACCTTCTATCGACGTTTGAGTTGGTGGTAGAGAAAACAGATCAAGCTCTGATTTCAAGCATTCACACGAGTGCGAGTGAAAGAAAGACATTTTTTCGTAAATTATTATTATTTATTTCCGAAAATGTCTAGAATGCTCTTTTTATTTGATTTTGTACGTCTTTTTACAGTCGTTTTACGTTTGACCTTCTTTCCCTTTGTCTTCCTCTTCTTCTTTTTGCCTCTAGACAGTCTCTTTACTTTCTTTGTCTTCCTCTTCTTCCTCTTCTTCTTTCTCGAGTTGCTGTCAACTTTTCCCACGATACGCGATGCACCAAGTTCACCAATTGACTTAATTCTCTGCCTCTTGATCAGGGATTTATACCCTGAACGTCTCATAAGGTTTTGTACCTTCTCTATATCACGTTTCCTTATATTATGTCTAGATTCTCCAAGGCGTGTTTTCAAGGCGCTTTTTAGTGGAATATTGTGTTCCTAGTCGTCAATGACATTTATACCCGTGCGTAGCGCTTCTTTGCCGACTACGCGTGCACCACGAGTCAAAAACGGCAGAACACGACGAAAGAGTCCACCGAGAAAACTGCCAATTCCGTGTCCTCTTTGGTAGGGAGATCCAATATAAATCTGTGAAAGTCCTCCTCCACCAACCTGATTCGTGTAATAATTGTCGTATAGACTCATTGTTCGTTTGATGAAAAATACATCGCAACTAGTCTATTCGTTTAAAATGAAGTGTCACTGTCAGCGATCCAATCTCAAATGGTATCGGAAGTCCAAGATGGTCCCTTATATCTATATCGATGGTCCGAAAGCCTGTATGTAATAGAGGTATGTAATGAGTCGCTGAAAAAGCCGACACCTGTGTGGAGCCAAATGTATATTTTTTCGAATAAACAGACACAACTCTCAAAAGTGGTGATTTTACATCTCCCACAATGCGTGGCTCACAAGTATCGCAATAGACGAAGAGTTTTTCAGGTAATCCATTTGTGAGACTCGCTGGTTGACAAACCATGTAAGAATCTGTTGTTAACAGCGTTTCAGGTGCAAAGCCGTGAATGCGCAAGATTTTTTCGCATATTACAAGAAAATGGCTACCAACTCGTTTACAGTCATCTTTACAAATTTTTTCCACTGTTACGTAATTATTGCTTAGCTGGTCATGTTTCAGGCGGATGTGTTCACTGACTTCTGGTGTACTATTAATTGCACGCACTAATTCATTTACAGAGTCGTAGACACCCGACGGAAAAAATGCTACTATTGGTTTTAACCACCTACCAGTCAGAATTTCTTGCCTTTTTGTCACAGTTTTATAACAATTTTTAGGTAACGCACCTTGAAGATAATATATTCTCGGTAATTTAAATATTTGCACGATATCTTTACCATTCAGCTGATCATCAGTCTGTTTATCAAAGAAATCATACTTTTGCTCGGGAAATTCTGGGTCTGGATCGTCATTGAACATGAGAACAAGCCGATTTTCTAATACACTTTCCCAGGGCTGTACATGAAGAAATGAGCGTGAAAATTGAATCTCTGTAAGAGCAACTGCCCAACGCCCTTGTAAACGAATTTTTTGCGGCAATTGTGTTGTAAAATGCGTGACTGTATTGTCGGGGTAATATTTCACACTACTTTCACTCGGTAGAATGAGATAAAACTGATCTTCATTCATTTCAGATGTTTTATTTCAGAAGCAGATATCCAAGAATTAAATTCATCAGGATATCCGGCCCACTTGACAAAATTTTTTTTTGAGAACCTTTCCCACGTGTTTGAATTACTTTTTCAACAATAAACTCGTCCTTGCGTGCATCTTTATTCTTGACATCTGCTAATTCTTGCTCATAAAAAAGTACATCAATGACTTCACCAGCCAAATCTTCCAATTCGTACACAACAGGCGAATATGTTCTCCACGTTATAACCCGTTTAATAACAAACAATTCCTCACTCCATCCTGATTCATATCCTTTCTCGATGGTGCCACGCGCACGACTGATACGTACAACAGCGCCAACCTTATATTTAGGGGTTTTCTTTTTATCGTTTTTGAAGTAACGTCGTTGTAGATTTTTTCGTGTGATGGATGCGTTCCCTAGGGTAACATCAGATGGTGGCATACCAATACTAGAATGACGTGTATTATTGTATGCTGTTGCAAGTAAGTGAAGGATATCAATATACCTGTGAGTGTTTCGATGAGTAAAGTATCGCCACATACGCTCTTTGATATTGCGATTAAAACGCTCGAAAACTGCGGCTTTGACAGTAGGATCGCGTGCAACTCGAAACTTTATTTCACGATCTTGAAGAAATTTATGAAAGCTCACACCGACAAATGCTTTTCCTTTGTCAGTTTGTAGATAAATCGGTATGCGATTATTACCTTTCTCCAGAATGCGAGTAAATGCAATTTTTACCTCTGATGCAGACTTGTTTTTATGTGGTTTGACCCAAGCATGTTTACTAAATACATCGATTACGACTAAAATGTATGAATAATTACTATTGTCTGTTTTTAAAGACTGTAAGTCTACCAAATCTGCCTCTCACAAATTATCCACATTATCAATGTAATAGTGTGCTCTTCTGAAACGTTTTCTGACTGGCCGATGAAGATTCAAACTATCTTGACTTTTTAGCCAGTTTAAAACCTCTTTACGTGACAACTTGTTTTTCGTAGTGCGCACAAGTTTTTCGATGCCTTCGTATGACGCCTGATGTTGCGGATCATAGTATAAATCCTCCAATATTTTCATTTTTGTAGACGAAAAGATATTTAAGATTTTTTTCGAGGCGTTTTGTTATTTTGTAATGTAGCGTTACCAGCACAGTTTCCTCCCCACTGTTCGCTGTCGTCGTCGTCTTTGTTCTCGTCTGAAAGTGCTGATGTATAAAGATTTAAACATTCACTTTGTGATTTATTATTTGTATTATTTCGTTTAAGTGGAGTTGACGTTTTATTTGACGAAATATTCAGAAGCCAAGTATTTTTCCAATATTCACTATTTCCCACAAGCTCTCGCGGTATGGATATTTCGCGAAGGAAACTAGCAAACTGCAGCCTTCCAGGAACGACAACTCTTTTTCTATGTCGTAATACGTATGTTTTTGGAACCGACGTAACAACTACATCACTACTACTACTACTAACTACACTACATCCTGTAGGGTCGCAAATCATCGATGTGAAAGAATGCTTCCATCTTGTATCCATTTTACAAATAAAATCATAAATCCAAGAATCACCTTCTTTTATACATTTCCTCACCTCCCACGCACACGCACACAGACAGTGTTACCAATATTGTAAAAAAACTTGAAAACGAAGTTAGCTAAAAAACCACAGTACGCAACGCAACCAGGCAAATGAGCTGGCAAGCCTGGTTGCCGCGGCCGCATTAATCGGCTGTTACCATTGTAATATCAGCTTAGTTCTCGTAGTACTATATTGCACCGCCGCGCGTCTCTGGCGTCCAGGAGATGAGCTAATACCCTGGACGCCGCGCCTGCCCATGTCTCATATGAGTTTATTACGAGACATGGCCGCCGTCCCGCCGTCGCCGACATTGCCCCCTATCCCCATCACCCTCTACTACGCTTCAGTGCTTTGAAAATTTCCAAAAAGATATTGTGATACTCTAGGATCTTTTTCGTGAAAAGTGAACAATTTTACAATTTAGGGATATTGAATTACATGGGGAAATTTGTTTAAACCTTATTATTTTATTCAAATTTCAGTTTTACGAAAAACCTGTAAATGTTTTTGCATACGTAGAAGTGTATACTAAAAAAGAAAAAAGGGGAAATGCGTAAATAAATCTATATATAAAACTACAATAAATCTAGTTTGTTACTATCATATACCTAAGAGTATTTACAAAATGTTACAGATTTTAATCAATCTTGATTTCTTTTTAATTTTCAAAAAGTTTTTCTTTTTTTGAACGATGGCTCATCGGATACTATCTCTATTATCCTGATGTCATCATCATCATCACCATCGTCTTCGCCCGTAAGATCTATTACGAGCGGTCATGATCCTGCGCTCCAACACTCATTAGCAGTGCGTTTTCGCGCACTACCAGTGATGGCTGCAGCAGCAGCAGCAACAGCAGCGTATTCTTTTCTCACCTCATCCAGGCGGTTTAGAGCTGCCTCAGAGATTCTGACGAAGCTCTGGCCACTGGGGATCTCTCCTGGTTCCAAATCATCGTCATCATCATCATCACCATCATCATCACCGTCACAGTCATCGTCCGAGGGTCCCAGAATCTCCAAAATGAGGTCGTCTCCATCACTCTCCTTGTAATCTGAAAAAATAAATAACAAAAGTATTAGATATTTGCTGAACAGTGTTTATTTTTTATTTATTTTTTTTAAACATCAGAAAAATGTCAATACTCACTGAGAAGAATGTTGACATTTCTCGGGATAGTAATGTTCATCGTAACGACCTCTACTTGTACCCCCTGGATTATTTCCGATGTTTTTGTTGTTGTTATTGTTGGTACTAGTGAGCCATCTGTAATGAAAAATGAAAAACGAAATGAGAATACTGTCCATAGATATAGACACACGCAAACACACGCAAGAGCATATATATTATAACAAGTACACTAACCTATTTTCAATTATTCAAAACATGCATACATGTTCTCGTGAGAGAGAGAGAAAGAAAGCCAGAGTACTTTTGAGGACTAGATCGGACCCTTGTAACCATACGGGATCGAGTCATAGTTTTCTAAAAAAACGCCTTTTATTGCAAACGGGTTTAACGGTTTTAGTTTCAGTAACTGTGAGGACATCGTGAAATGCGGTGCGCCTAATAGCTCTGAAATTCAATTTAATCAAATCAACTGCTCTATCTACAATCATTTCCCGAATTGTATTAAAGTTGATGAGTTGTGAGTTTTTATAATTCAAAGTAATCCCCTTTACCTTG
>CAKNWT010179561.1:0-18129 GCA_932066315.1 Andricus coriarius
CGCTTCTTGTAAGAAAGCACATCTACATTTTTTATTTGTACAAATAAAAATAATATATTATTCGCCTTTTAGAAACCACAGTAATCGTCTATTGATATTAGAAAAATGGATTCTTTTTTAAATAGTAAATTTTTTTATAGTTAAATAAGATATTTTTAATTAAAAAATGAAAGTGTAAACGTTAGGTCTTAATATTTTGAAATTTCATATAATTTAAAAATATTATTCTGATAAATTTATAAATAATTACAAGAAATATTTTAAAAATTTGAAATTATAAACCTGCTCACGCGCCTTATTTTAAAATAATTTTTTTATCGAATTTTTTCTTTAGAATTCGAATTTGTGAACTAAAAAATAAAAAACATTTAAACATTTCATAATTCGCCAAAAAATGTCGAGTTAAATCCAGTGGAATCTGTAAAATTCACATATAAAATATCTGCTTTAATAAATATTAATAATTAAACCAAAGTGTGTACACTCTTTTATTTTATTTTGTACTCATATAAAGACTTGACTAATCAAAATATCAAATTGATTACTTTTGTATCAATGATACATTCTGTATGAACAAAACTTAACAATCAATGGCAATTAAAATATAAAATAATTATTTCATCATCATTTTATTATTTACTAATTGACGGAAAATTGTAGATGTTAAGTTTCTTCATCAAGAAAGCAGGCTCGAATCCAGCTTCAATTAAAATAATTTTAAACTGCAGTTTTGAAGACTTACACAATAAAATATTAATAGCTTTTGAAATTGAAATGTTTTGACAAAGAACGTTTTAAGTTTATCAACTGCAAATTCAAATTAAATAATGAATTTTTAAATTTGAACTGTAGTTCGTGTATTCGAAATTGAACAATAATTGATTGTAAAGGGCGATTCTGAATCTGTTAAAATTAAACACTTAACGGATTTTGACGTTAAAAATTGAACTGCTTCAATTCGAAAGCCTCAGTCGTTAATTAAATGTAAACTTCCCTTTGAAACTTTATTAAGTATCTCTTGTTTCAGTCTAAAATGTACCATATTTAACGAATTCGATTTTAAATTTTTTTATTAAGAAAAAGAACAATTTTTTAATAGTCAGCAATGTTTGCCTGTTTATATGAAGTAAGCAATTATAAATGAAATATTCAAAAACTAAACAATGTGAAACTGAATTGTTTGAAACAGAAAGCCTTGAATCGTTAAAATTTCGGAGAGCTATAAACTTGAACTTTGAACGTTACAGTATTAATTCCAAGTGTTCTAATTTAAAAAAATGTTATTCGTAAGTGAAAATTTTGAATTTTGAAAACAGATAAAAATATGTTTATGTGGAAAAAATTCGAGTAAGTTTAGTAGATATTTAGAAGTTTTGAAATAAAATTTTGAAGCTTTTAAGGATTTTGAAAAGTTTTAAGATCATACAAAAATTTTCTTAAGATTCCTGGAAAATTTTTAATGATTTTTATTTAAAAAAATTAATTTCAACAGAATATTTACAAATATTTCAAAACAAAGGCAAATTTTGACGAATGAATAACAATTGAAGTTATAAATTTTCGAAAATTGGAATAAGTTTAAGAGATATTTAGAAGTTTTGAACAAATTAAAAAATAATTCAAAACTTGAAAAGATGTCAAAAAATGTAATACAAAATGTAGATTTTTGAAAATTTCAAACGAAATATTTAGAAGCTTTTCAAGCATTTTGAAAGGTTTCAAAATAATAAAAAAATTTATTAAGATTCCTTGAAAAATTAATAATGATTTTTTTTAAACCTAATTTTAATCGAATATTTAAAAAGATTTAAAATGATTTCCAAAACTGTAAAAGTAATAATCAGGAAGATTTTAAGGCAATTTATTTTAATTTCGCAGGATTTATTAAAAATTGTAGGAAAAAAATCGAATCATTTTAAAAGATATTTAGAAGTTTTTAAATTTTTTCAAAAATAATTTAAAATTTGTGAAGATTCTAAAAACTGTAAAATAAAATGTAGATGTTTTAAGATTTGAAAATAAAATTATGTAGCTTTTTGAAGATTTTGAAAGGTTTCAAGATAATAAATTTTTTTTAATTACTGGGAAAATTTAAAGAGATTTTGTAGTAAAAAAATATAGTTTTAAGAGAATGGTTTAAAATATTTCATAACAAATTTTGATGTATGAATAACAATTGAACAATTATTTATTTGCAACAACTTGAAATAAAAATAATTTAACTTCTGATTCAAAAAGTAGAGTTGGATACCGAGACGAGAAATTCTCGTTATATTTTACCCCATTTACGAGAACATTTTCCAAACGAGTCCATCGAATGTCATTTGTTCATACTCAATTGTTCCAGTCTTGATTCACGAGAAAAGTTCTCGTTAGCTGTCTAACGTGTAGGGTAAGTGTACCCATTACTGCAGGTATACCTATTACTGCATTTTTTTCGCCTAATCAGAATAAGCTGAGTACAAATAATTTTCTTGACAGCAAAAAATTCCTAAAATTAATAAGAATTTACTCTACTGTATAACAAAAGCCAAAATATCGCTAAATTAGATATATATTTTTAATAAATATTTAAAAAAAAAACATTCATAAAACTTGCAAAATCCACCATTTTGCTTCTATTTCAGTTACCGGAGTACTGTTCTTTAATCAGCTTTCGATTTATTGCATAATCTTGTACGCAATGCAGAAATAATTTTTTTAAAATCAGAATATTTGTTTGAATACAATCAACATTTAAAAACATGTAGATTGTTTTATTAATTGAAAAATCAAGCCCACAGCAATAGGTACACATTTATTACGGTGGCGCTCATTACTGTGGTCCGAAATTCAAGCCGTATGTACCTAATACTGCGGTGCTATCAACATGTGAACCTACCCAGTGGGCACCGGGACATCCTAAAGACGTTATTAGAATGTACCTCTATGTCATGCCATATATGACGTCCTTAAGACAGCCTTTGGATCTTTTCATGTCTTTAAAAGGTCCTCAGGATGTCCTCAAGACGTACGCCACAAGACGTCTATGGGACAACCTTAGGGCTTGTGTGCCCACTGGGTAACCTTCGCTTTAAGTTTTTGATTGAACACACGCCAGACGCTTTGAAATGATAGGTTAATTATTTTAATTTAATTTGTTGTTAAACCATGGCTACAGTGAAAAAAGTGAAAAAGAAGGAACCACAGAGGAAGCCAAAAACTAAAAGGAAATATTTAAGATGTAAGAACATCTTTATGTTCTTACGGAAAAGAAAATTTGCTGTGCTTGCCGTGAAAGAGGTTATGCAAGAAGAAACTTTTGCAGATGTATCACGAAAATATTCCATTCCAGAATCAACAATAAGAGACCGTTGTAAAGGAAAATATGCAGACAAAACCCCTAGGTCGAATATAATTTTATCTAAAGAAGAAGAGAGTCTTGTGAAGTGGATTTTCATTTGTGCCAATCGAAGATTTCCTGTAACTTGCGAAATTATATTTCTTTTGTGGTTAAATTATACTTTGAAGAAAATGACTTATCAACAAATGCATTTTTTTAAATAAAAAAGTTATTTATTTGAGAGATATTTAACATAAAATTGTTAATTTATGATTTATATGCTCGTAAATAAAAAAAAATTTAATCCGCAGAAATAGATACCCCAGTTTGCAGTAATACGTACACGGTCTTTTTTCAACCGCAGTGATAGGTACAATATGTTCTTTTTTCAATTTTTTACATTTTTAATACGTTATGTTAGGTTCTCGTACTTGCCAATTTTTTTTAACGCACATAATACATTATTCTTTAGGTTGAAACACAAGAACCATATTATATCAATGTAAAAGAGGTGAAAAATTGAATTGAAGTGAGGTTGAACCATGACACCGCAGTAATTGGGACACTTACCCTATGTCAAATTTAATTTTAAATAAAAATTTCCAAAAACGAAATGTTTCCAGAATACTAGACAATGAGAATGAAGCAGAAGAAGCACAAAATCAGACGGAAAGCAGATAAATGATATTGACTTAAGAGAATGCAGAAAATCAAGCCTATGGAAATACAGGGGCTGAAGAAAAAAATTCATAGGATAATCCATCAGAGTAGTTCTTATTTAATTTAATTTAATCAATAAATTTAATAAAAATCCAATATTCTCAATTCAAATTTTTATATTTATATTGGCCGTCGATGCCCTCAGCCTGGTATTTGATTTCGTGTAGATCTTTATTATTATTATTATTCTTTAATTATTCCTTTCGCGCAAAAATTTTGGAAATATTAAGTTATCTAAGCAAAAAATGTGGGTACTAATCTACAAGATTTAAAAAGGTTAATTTTTTCATCCCTAATTTAAAACTATAACCTAATATGTAAAACTTTATATCCGTTATTTTAAAAGCAATATTTGAAATTTAAAAACTGACAATAAGAATATCTGTCAGAAGAAGTGATGTTAATAAGGAAAGTCCAGAGCGTAAAATCATTTCAAGACGCAGAAAGAGTAATGCACGATTATTAACGGATTCTTTTGACATTTTTTTAATGAAAATGATCTCAAACAAGCAAAATGTAAACTTTTCCTTTTGGACGATCCCCCGAAATCAGTGATTCTTAAAATGACAGACAGTAACACTTTAGGAGTTATGCCTCATCTTAAAAATACCACACAAAAGAATACGAAGAGACTTACCCCGAACACGCAGCAAGTAGAACGAAACCAAAAGTAATTATTTACTATATGTAGTTTACAGGAAAAATACCTTTAAAATTTTCAAATTTAAGACATTCTTTGAAGATGGAGGGTCACTAAGAGCTGTCTTCGGACCCAAAATAAAAAAAAAACATTTTCAGAAAAAGAACTTAAAAATGTTTAAAACTAGTTTGTCCTTAAGTCCTCAACTTAAATAAAAATATCTTATCGCAATAACCATTTAAATGACACGATTTTTCAAAAGGGTTATAAAAAAAAACTTTAAAAGGGTTTGCAATTTTTTCATCTCTGCAGAATTTAACCGAGAAAGGCGAATTTTCAATAAAATAATTGAATTTTCAACCAAAAATATAAAATTTCAACCAAGAAAATTAATTTTTTACTAAAAAAGATTAATTTTCAACAAAATACATAAATTTTAAACCAAAAATAGTTCAATTTTAAATCGAGAAGATTACTTTTCTACCAAAAAAGAACAATTTTCAACAAAATACATAAAGTTTTAATAAAATAGTTAAACTTTAAATCAAGAAGAATAATTTTTTACGAAAAAGGCAAATTGACAGTCCTAAATTGATCTTTCACCCCATAAAGATAAATTCTATACAAAACAGTTGAATTACTCACCCAAAAATAAGAATTTTTAAGAGAAAACGTTCATTTTCAACCAAATAGTCAAATTTTCAACCTAATAGATTAATTTTCTGTTTAAAAAATGAATTTTCAACCAAAAAACGAATTATTAACAAAGTAGTTCAACTTCCAGCCAAATCATTACATTTTCAATCAAGAAGATTAATTGTTTATTTTTACATTTATTATAGGTGTTCGAACAAGGAACATTTAATGAAAAGTTGATCATGTGCACGAAGAAAACTGGATACTAGCTGTTAGTATCTGTCAATGTTTTTTTTTGTAAATTTCCAAAAATCGATTAAAAACTTGACTAACATGGATAAATTAAGTCCTAGAGCAAAAAAAACACTGTCTACATATATATGGGGGTTGCTGATTGTGAATTTGAGGGGAAAAATTCAAAATGGCGGACCAACAAATATTAACATTTATAAACTTTAAAAAAAAATAATAATAAATGATTCATATTCGGCATGCATATTTCTTAAGGCCTAAGTAGCTAATAAAAAATAATTTCGACCTGGTATGAAAAGTGAAAACACCCTTAAATCGTGGAAAACGCACCCCCAAAAAATGGTTTTTGAGGATTATTTCAAAAAGGGTGCATCGGTGAAAAATGAATTTTTGCAGACATTTGTACATAAAATATGCATAAGAAAGTATGGTATTCACGTTTCCTTTGTCGGCCATATTTTCCGAGATTTTCACCCTGGGAGTAGGGGGAGAGTGGTACCGCGCGCGTCGTATACGCTTCTTTTGTAACGCATATCTCCAAATGGGGTTGTTTCTGGATAAAAGTGCACGTTATGGAAATTATGCAGAATTTTCCGCTCTATAACTTAAGTTCGATGCATTTCTATCGAAAAACCATCTCATTTGGAGATATGAGCTACGACAGGAGCGTGAGACCCACGTTGTCAATCTCACCCCCTACTCCCAGGGTGGATATCTCGGAAAGTTTGGCCGACAAAGAAAAAGTAAATACTACATTTTGTTATGTATATTTAATGTACAAGTTGATTGCGAAATTTCCTTTTTGCCCGATGCACCCTTTTCGAAATAATCATAAAAAATCATTTCGGGCTTCATACAGAAGAAAGCGCTTAAAAATGTAATAATTAATTAAAATCGTTGTATAATTGAGTAGGTAATAATAGTAAATTAAAATTAATCAATAATTATACAAAAATTGAACAAAGTGAATTGAAGATGGCTGACCAAAAAGTACTGTGAACCTGAAAGCACTGATTATAAGTGAATAAGATAAGAGTAAAATTGCATTTATACCTTACAAAAAACCTTTCGAAAATATACCACAAAAAGGAAAACTAAAAAAGAATTGGAACAATCCCTTACTCTTATTGAACATCTTTTATTGAATATCCTATGGATATTCAATATAAATAGTAAAACTTTTTTAAGAACAGTACTCTGAAATTACTTCTTTCGAAATGACAAAGTAAAACCAATGTTGTACATGTAACTTCAAAAAATGTATTAATCGATAGAAAAATATATCACATACAAAGCTTCTAAATTTAATTTTTATTAATTATTTTTAAATTTTGTTCATATTTTCATTTAGGTTTATTAAATTTAATAAAAAATGTCACTTCATTTTCAATGCATGTTTATGAAATTTATGTAAAGCACAGTGAAATTTATTCAATCACCAATAATATTTTATGTATAAGCAATTGAAACAGGTTTCAGAGTCAATTTTATGACATTTCAATAACTTGTGCTTCAAATTTAAGTTTCGTGTCAGTGAAAATTAATCTATTACCGCTTCTCTTTCCCTGCTTTTATGAATAAAATTAGTACTCTAATCATTGATAAAAATTAAGTTAAATACATTGTTTATTTATTTCGTAAAGAAGTGGAACTACTTCGCAGAGAAAAAGTACATGTTTGCAGTGTTAGTACAGGAATTCAGAATTGTCAAAGAAATTTCTCTGATTGTTCTTTATATCTAAAATCCTAAAATGAACGTCAAATATAAATAAAAATGAAACTAATGATGAACTGTGCCACCTTTTCCTGTCAAAAATTCCATTGGAAGAACGAAAACGTTTTTGAAGAGGATGGATAGTTTCCATACTCATAGGCCTTGCGGCGCTGCTTGTGCCACTGTCCGTCAGAAGTTTGGGAAACAATTTATTCAACACTTACATTAACGAAAGAATATACATTTTTTGTTGTTAAAAATGTTTTCCTCGTTTCTTCGATTGCCCATTTTACACAAAAAAGTATAATTTACCGCCTTTCTCTCTGAAAAAACCAATAATTCATAATTATTGGTTTAAATAACTAAATAAGAATTAGCGCACAACGATTTTTGCTTAACTTTTCATTACACGCATTCAGCTGTGCAATGCAAAAGGTTTCATTAAAATCGGTGGAAAGCCCCCGGGTTGAAAGATTTTTCATTTTTAGCGTCTAACGTGACTCCTCTCGTAATATATCTGCGATTTAACTATGGGACGACGATCTAAATATTTGGATTTAATATCCGCAGATATTAGTCTTTAATATCCATAAGATACTTTTTCTAAATATCTGCGATACTTATTCTAAATATCTGAGATACTTATTCTAAAGATTTGAGATATTTATTCCAAATATCTGGGACATTAAAGGAAGAAGCTGTGAATTTGAAAGTGGTAAGATCTTTGATATCACTGTTGAGTACCCAAGATGTTATTACATTTAAATGTCCCACAGGTATTACAGTGAATTATCTAAAATTTTACTGATGATTATATATGATGTTAAGCAGTAATGCCCAATTCATATTACCAATAACTATCTGGGATACTAAGATTTATTAGTAAACTAACTATTAATTAGATTAAGTAAATTTAACTGACAAATCGATATATTATCGGCCAAAATAATTTATTTTGATCGATATTACATTAATGCATCAGGCAAGGTGACTGATTGATTTATAAAGCATAATACATACACAATAAGATATGAAATACTGATAGATTTAAACGTTATAATAAAAGATTTTAAATTTTATTTAAAACTAAAATACAATATTTTATTATAATTATTATACGATCCTATTCGTCGCAGTCCGTAATGACGTATATTTTAGCTTTGCAGTGTTTGTACATAAGTGCAGGATGGTACTTGTGCAAATCTATTTGCTTAACAAATTGTGATTTTTTAGACTGAACAACCTCATAAGCGAAAAAATGTTCATAGAATGATATTGGTACAATACGTCCAATTTGTCTTTTTGTAATGCTTCATCAATTTTCCGTGCGCAGCTTCGAGAGCTGTTAACATATTGTCTTCTATCGGGTTCAGTTCAAGCTTACTGTAGAGAGTGTTGATAGAAGCCTCTAATCTAATTTATGAAGAAGCATATTAAACCCAAGAACTACTACGTTCAATGTAGGATATTTTTCTCCTTTTTAATACCTTCGTGAGCACTTCAAAGTGCGGCAGATATTTATAACTTTCTTTGAAAAGCTCCCACTTGCATTATGTGATTCTAAAGTTTGTTAATCCTTGATTATGATCGCACAATAAATTTATCGCAAGTTGCATACGGCGAGAGCGAGATAAATCATGTTAGGCGTCGAATTCCACCTAGTGCTGACGTCAACATTAGGTGCCAACATTGTAATATTGCACGTTTCACAGCACATTTTCAGTTTGTTTCGCCATTGTTCAGATCGTTTCATAATTCTGAAGAAACCTCTTAATTTTGATAAACGTGACGCTGTAGGCATTGTTTCAATATCATTTATTTCTTCGCTTTCCCTTATATCTTGACATTGACTGTTTTCCTCATTTTCTTCGACGCATGCATCATCTTCAACGTTCGTATATTGGTTGTCAGCATCAAAAATTTCGAGAATATTTAACATGTCTTGGACAGAAAGATTTAAAATGTAGGTGCGCCACAACGAAAGTGTTGGTTTTCAGAGTCGAATGTACGCAATAGGCCACTTAACTCCACCATAAATTTTGTATTGGCTGAAGCGTTGTCTACTGTTATTCCCATTATTTTGTTATTTAATTTATAATCAGCAATAACTTTGAAAAAACAATTGGCAATACCTTTTCCTGCGTGTTCACCGCGTGACGGGCAGAAATCAATAACACGGGATTGAAGAATCCAAATCTCATCGATAAAATGACCAGTGATTCCATAGTAACTTCGATTGGTGACAGACGTCCAGCCATCAAGAGTAAAAAAGATTCTAGACGTATTCGAATTAAGAATTGACATAATTATTTCTCGTTTTTCAATAAATTGATTTTCAATTAAAGCTTTTAATTACACTGCGCAGTGGTAAAACAGCTGATGGATTGAAGTAGTGAAACAATTTCGTAGTCAATTTAATCAGAAACAAGCATTTTCAACCAAATTTATCTGAAACGTCCCCTAAGTGCTTCTTTTTTTTTTCAAATTCTCACCAAAATCAGGGGTCATTTTTTCACTAAAAAGAAAATGTTTTAGGTAGGCCAAATTAATATAAAAAATACAGCTTAAAAAAATCTTCAAATTTATTTTCATTGTACGCATAATTAATGAAAATATTATTATTCTTATAACTTTCACAGATTCAGAAAATTGTTTGAGTGGAGTAAGGTCCACAGCGAAAAAGCGTTCAACAGCTTTTTAATATCTAAGAAACACCGTGGGTTCGGATGAGACTCAAGCTAAAAAGTGGCAAATTTGTATCCAGGAGCGGGCACAGTTTTTGGAAGCACATGATATTTATAATTACATACAGAAATCCCCTATTTTACGTACCCAGTTCGGGTATAAGTTACTTCTCCAAGATTTTGAAATTCGCTACAGTAAAGAGAGTGAAGCTTTATATACAGCTTGGGAATACTTATCTCCTGCAATTTAACCGATTGGTATAAAAAAAGGACATTTTGCAGCTGATCTGGAGAACCCAAATGGTATCGAATTTTAAATATGAGTCTTCACGTATTATAGTATTTAATCTGCTAATACTTTTTTTTTGTACGTAGTGTACTATCGGTAATAATCTTGTATTTTTATTTAAAGAGTCATGGATTATAAATGATATGCCGGTACTTTTAAAACCAGGCTCTCTTCACAATAAAAAATCGAACTCAAATTTTAAGCCATCGAAGCAAGAGATGACGGATACGTTTTTACTTTATGCTCACGTAAGTAAAAATGTGGAAATTGCATATATTTGTATACATTTATATAAATTTTTTCTCAAAATTTCATTTATCAAACTTTTTTCTATATAGTACCCAAATAATATTTCTGCATTCTTAAGTTTGTCTCTTATTTAATTTAATATTCATAGGATGGAACCCACGTTGACGAGGAACTGAAGCGACGAAAGGACATAGTTTTTAACCGTGGAAACACTCTATAATCATTTATCTTAGCCTTTGGAAATGATCTCGATTACTTCACGAAAATTTACGCCTACGTAGATGGACCTAAGTATTGTATGGACAGTCCTTTACAACGTGCTCTAAACAGTTGCAGTTGACCTTTGCATAGCTCAACTTCATGTAAAGTAAGCTTTAATTTTCTTAAAATTACTATTGATAAGCACTTTATTGTTGGGGTCTTGGATATTATTAATAGGCGCTTGCATAAATAATTAATATGTATATTGATTCTTTTTGTTATTTTACAGAAATATCTTATGGAACGGAATATCTCGTAAAGGAAAGAGCCTACAAAAAAGGTGCTCCGTGAAAAGATAACTTTCGGTATGTTATAGTTTTTCTACGTTAAGGGTGTCTCAATATAAAACAATAAAATTTGTATGGAAGGAATATCCGTGTCGTAAAGTGTGAGAAACAGCTTATATTATTTGTCTTTCCGTATATTATTGATTTAGTTAATAGTAAAAATGCGGTGCCACTTGTACCTATACGCATGCGATAAATCTTTAAAATCTTTAATAAGTCACTGGCGCACATTTCATGGCCTGTGTGAAAGTAGTGAGTATGAGTGCAACGTTGGGGAATGCGGTAGACGTTTTTTGTCACTTAACTCATTTAAACGACATTTTACGTCCAAGCATGCTTCATACTTTGTACGAAATAACGAAAATGTTCTTACAAACATCGAAGCAATTCCATTAGAGTCACAGAACGAAAATTCAATAGAAGCTGATGAAGCGATTAACCTAAATATGTCTCCCTTGCATAGTATTGATTAATGATCAGGAATTGAACCTTGTTTTTCAAGTATTGTTCAGCATCAAATCCTGTGCATGATAATAAACCTTTATGGTATACCAAATATACCAAGAGATATTGTTCAGGCTGTTGTGGAAGAAATTGAGAATATAGATAAAATTTCAATCAAAGTTATAAAAAATAAAATTGAACAAGTTTGTATTGACAATAACGTTCCTGTAGATCAACGCAGTGATGATTAATGAATATAATGATTGATCCTACTTCTAAAAATAATGGTGAGGAGTTTGAAGTAATTAACGGAACAGAAGTATCGAAGAATCGTTGCACACAAATAATTCTATTGAGAGAACTTTTAAAGTCGTATTTAGAAACTGATGGTATTCTTGACTGCATGCTCGAATATATGTCTGCTTCAGATATACTTCTAGTACAGTCATTTCCAATATTATGCAAGGAGAAGCATTCACAATGCTTAAATTTCCGGGAAAAGTCATACCAGTGACTATGAGTTTCGACGATTGGGAGCCAGGTAATTGCCTCGGCTCTCATAGCGGTGTTCGAAAAATTGGGACAGCTTATATTTATTTGCATTCCATTCCTCCTCAGTATCTAAGCATTTTAGAAAGTTTATTTTTAGCCCTGTTAGTTGATCATGATGATCACAAAAAGAATGGTAATAGGGTGGTCTTTTCTAAATTAATTGATGAATTTAATTATTTAGCAGACATAGGAATTTTATAGTTGAAACTAAAACAAAAAAATGCGGGTATGCTTTGTTCTTGCTGTTCTTAAAGGTGACACTCTTGGACTAAATACAATTTTAGGTTACAACGAAAGTTTTTCAGCTAATTATTATTGTCGAATTTGCAAGTTACATAAACTAGAGGCTCAGTATACTATTCGTGCTGATAATGCCGCTCTGCGAACAGAAGCTAATTACGATGCCGATCTTTAAAAAAATGACTTTTCGGAAAGCGGTATAAAAGAGACTTGCGTTTTTAACGACGTTCTTTACTATCACTGCACAAAAAATATTATTGTCGACCTCATGCGTGATCTTCCGGAAGGACTTTTAGCATACGAGTCGGGGATGATTTTTCATCAAATTATTGTAGTTGACAAACTTATCGATTTTGATATTTTTAATTCTATTTTGCTTCATTTTGACTATCAGTTCGAGTCCTGTAAACCACCAGCAATTCCTTTAGATCAATTAAAGAAAAAAATTTGTAAATGTCGGCTGCGGAACACTGATAGAAATAATAATGTTGATTTAACCATATGATCGTTGGTTGAAAAATTACGAGTATATTTATAATATAATACGTGTACTTCAATGATAAAGAGTAGGAAATGCACTTACTGAAATATGGTAAATACAAGTTACTTATATTTGTGGTACAAAAATGTAATATTTGTGTTGCTATTGTATGAAATGTGTAATTCTATTAAACATTTGCTTGAGGGAACTATCTCTGAAATGTTGTCGTTTAGCAATACCCTTTGTATGACTGATTTACCCCACTCGCTTTGTTTAGTTCACAACAGGCCCATCTTGATCGCGCCTGCGCGTCTACTTTCGTAAGCAACCAGAATCGGATGGCCAAAACAGACATACTGTATGGCTGTATCTATACCAGCAATAAAATAGAGCTAATTTAATCATAAATATTGTTGTACCACTTATTCATTTCTATCAGTGAAATGCTAACCTTTATTAATTATGCGCCAATAATGTTTCGTTGATTCGTACAGGAGGATAATAAATATTGGGCATTACTAATCAAGATACGAATATTATATATGTTGCGTTCAAAGAAGTTTGACATTGAATGTCTTGATTATTTAGAAGAATTAATTGCTCAACACCATGGGCCACCCTCGCACATCCAATCGATGAGATCCGAATCCAAGCACAGAGAACAAAAATCTACTTCCAATTCTGTTTCAACGAGAGTGAATGTTTGTAAAACAATAGCAATCAAGCAGCAGCTAATGCTTGCAAATAGATTAATTTAAAATAAAGGATTTAATCCAGGATTTGCTACAGGTCGTTTACAAGATTTGAGTGCGAAAACTTACAACGCTTTATTGACGGTGATAAACAATATACATACCCAGACGAGTACCTTGTTGCTCACAGTGCACGAGTTTTTAATACGGAATATAAAACTGATTTCACGGTTGTAATTGATATTGGCGATGAGCTTCCGATGTTTGCGAAAATCACGGAAATTTTAATTTCTCATCAAACTGACGATGTGATATTTTGTTGTGATATATACTAACACATACTGGATCCAAGGCACAAAAAAAACTTCATGGGGTAAAGAAATGGAATAACAATCTGTAGAAAAGTTCAGAGGAGTTTTCAAGAACGATTATTTTCAAATGCAACAGGAGAATCAGATTCCAAATTACAGTGAATTTATTATCCACTCGCTTTGTACAATATAAAAAATGTGAACTAAAAATCATTTTTTTTTAGTTTTTCCCAATTTTGTTTTGCTTTCTTATTTAAGGATATCACGAATAATTCAAACAAGTTTTTTTTTAACACTATCGACAAAAATTCAAGCCGAATTCACAATGTCATGAGTTTTTTGAGCAATTTAAAAACGATTGCAATTTTACTTTTTAATAAAAATTGTCTACTTTCCTGTTTATAATTTGTCCAATTATAATATTATTTATCTGTTCATATTCGCTGCAATACCAAGAAAATGTACACGTTTCAGAAAGTAAAGATTTCGGTACTTTTAACTTATATTTAACATTAATTAGATAGGACCCTTTCGTTCAAACAGTTGAAAATGTAATCCATTGAAAAGCATAACTTTTCCTATATGGTAATCTGAGCTTAATTCTTAAATAATTAGGATGTGGTCAAAGCAAAGTCCCAGTCAAGCTTCGGTGCATGCAAATAGCCTTACAGGAAAGGTACTTAATCGATGTAGATTCATTGTTTGAAGATAATCCTGATGGTGCGTGTAGCTATAGAGATTGGCAGCGAGAATTGAATCTTTGCTGTACAGAAGGTCATGCGGACAGAAGTACAAATGTTTTAGAATGGTGGAGAAATCATCAAACTACATGTCGAAATCTTGTTAGAATGGCCCGAGACTATTTATCTATTCCTGCGACTTATCGGTTCCATTAGAGCGTTTATTTTCTAGAATTTCCTTAACCATAAGAAACACCGAAATCAATTAAGTGATGATTCAATTAGATTCTTAATGACACTTAACTCATGGTCTACTTGTACTTTGGCATTTATAATTGAACGTCAAATGCGGGAGAAAATGTGACCTGTACTTACAAATTTTATAATGATGTATACAAATTATAATAATTAATAAATGATTATATATCTATTGAAAATAATGTTTATCTTTCTAATCCATTGTCTGTCATTTCGGAGGTTTTGAACCTTCAATTTAAATTTAAAACCACATTTAAATTTAAAACCACAAAGAATCCATAATAAAATGGTCACATAGGTTTCCACGCAGCTACAATATATAAAAATTTAAAAAATACTTGGCTTAACAACAATTTTTCAATTAGACTTTTAAAAACTTTTTAGTAATGGCGTAAATTGTAAGAGCACAAAAAAAGTTTTACTGTTGACCATGGGAGATTTTATTCGTATTTTCATTTATCAAAAGTTTCTAAGGCTAAATTTAATATCAATAATGTTGTAAATTTTTGAGTGATTTTGTGAATTCTGTAGATTTAGGATTTCGAAAGATGTGATTTTCACGTTGCTTTAGCGAGATTTTTTGTCAAGCTGAAAAATACATACTGGTGGTTAGATTTTTTAAGAACATGAAAAAATCTGCCTTAGCCCGGATTTGAACCTGGAATAAGAATATCGCAAAGAGTGTAAGTAGACGCCTAAAATTTTCTATTTAAAAATAATCTTTTTATAGTTTATCTTGACTTCAAAAATTTTATGAATATTTTATACTTGATCAATGATTATACCATGACGTACAAGAAGCTGCTTGTACATATAAAAACATGGTTCCTATTTATGTTTATAACATTCATGATTAATATGTTTATATAGTTTATAATACAAACTCAAAGCAAAGAAATAACTTAAAAATTATTATTAATCTCCCCCTTGAGAGTGGAGTGGGAATTATTGGACCCCCCCCCCCCCAGCCCTTATCTGGATCCGCGCCTGCAGGAAATTCGGAGTTTCTGGAGGCTGATTCCTGACTCATCCCGGTAAGGAGTTGATTGGGGCGTATAGACTGCAATTTAAAAAAATGGACGTTTCAATGCCTTTAAATGCGTACCTATTGCATTTTTGTCCGAAATGCCATTGAATGCGCTTTATTGTATAAAACTCGTTTCAATCATTTTTAATGCGCATAAACTTCAAGGCTTGTAATGCCTATGAATTTATGCCATTTAATGCCATTCGCTGAAAACAGGTTAGTTAGGACAACTAATAAAATTGTTGGGAGAACTATTTTAGTTAGTAAATCATGGTACTGCTATTTAGTTAGTTGTAAGAACTATTTTTGTTCGTTGGGGCACGGGTAGTTGCCGTTACTATCTAATTAGGTAGACTAACTATTTTAGTTTATCAAAATGACTGTCTATAGGTAGTTGAACTTACTAATATGGTTAGTCATGTCTGCTAACAAGTTTGTAGGTATAACTGTTTTTTTTTTATACAGGGACGAATTAAAATATCTGTCACTATACTATCGAAATTTGAATTAAAAAAATCCCAATGGGCACACGGGCATCTTTTGTTTTGGGTCATCTTAGGGACTCTGATGCCAGTTGAGCTGACAAGACGTTTAAAAAATATATGTCCCTATTCCCACTGGGATCTTTCTAATTGCAGATGCACTTTATAGGTTAGAATTTCCAGTAAAAATTAACACTCGTTTGATTTTACAATTTCTTATACATACCTTCGAATTCTTCCATATAATCCTTGAAGTCTAAACTTTGCAACACTTCTGATACCCAGGCGGAAATATTATATATAGTTTGTATATGTGTGAAGTATTATATATAATATTCATTTGTTTTATACATTTCTTATATAAAACAAATGAATATTATATATAATACTTCACACTATATGTAATATTTCCGCCTGGATACTTCCATCATTTATATAAAAAATAATGAGCTGTAATCTAACGAGACATCAAGTGAGGAGCGAGTTATGACGGCCATATCTAAACGTTCTCGCTCGTGTTACCGCAGGTATGTTGGTACATTTGTCGCATTCTCAATCGTACCAACCAAGGTAGCTAAAAATAGTTACGCCACACTGTTAAAAATAATATTAAATTTAATATACCCATGTGTATGAAAATTAATATATCAAGCATATGAAGTCGCCATTAGGTGCGTGTATATTAAATTTCATATACATTCATGTGAATCACTTACAAGAAAAATCAGATAATTCTATTTTACACAAATTCAAAATAAGTTTAGCAATCATTTTCGATCCTAAATAATAAAACATGATACCTTCTTCCTGTTAACCAAAAATAAAATTGAATTTCAAGTCGAAAAGTTCAATTAAGCAAATAAATAACAGAGTTAACCTACAATGAACTGTATTCGCATTACATTTTTATCATTTAGAGCGAATTTAGGGAAAAGTTCCACCCGCGGGTACATTGCACTTTCATTATAAATAACATTTCAGTCGAAGAACTGTAGATTATTAATTTCATTGCGAATAATTGACAAGATTTAAAGAAATGAAAGCACTCTGAGTTTTCATGCAAACTGCTATACCGACCTGTATATTAAATTTAATACACATGTATATTAAATCCACTACACCAATGTATGTTAAATTTCAGTAGCGGTAGTGCATATTTGCTTCACACACATGTATATTAAACCTCATACAGATTTTTCTAACAGTGCACCTACTTTAATTTGTTAGATAAATCAATTAGTAGTACAGATGACTAATTTATTAGTAACTCTGACTACTAAAACATTAGTAACGTAAATTAGTCTCGAGTACTACAAACGACTTCCTGAACCGACTATTTGCTTAGTCGGTGTTACTATTTGAACAGTTGTAAGAACCAATGAATGCTTTACTAATAAAAAGATAGTAGCCCCAACTATTCATCTCGCTCAGTGTTCAATGCTACTCGGCGAACCGCCAAACTGTATGCCATGCAATGCCTTTCACGAACCAAGTATATCGAACCGTGTCAAATGTAAAAATGCTGTCGACAAAATATTGAATAGAATCAATACTGGTCAATGTAATTTAATTATTTTTTGGACAAAAATGCAATTGGTATTCATTCCAAGGCATTGAAATGTCCGGTTTTCTTAATGCCAGTCTATGCGTCCCAATCAACTCGTTATCGGGGCAGCAGCACATCTGTGCAGATGTATTTTTTAGTAAGGATTCCCTGCGACTTTGTGCATTAATATCTAGCATATCTATAGTTTTGCGCATGAATAATTAAAATTAACCATTTTTTATTTTCATGAACAGAGCATGTACGATTTACCCAAGAACGTTACTTTTATTTTCAAAATGTAAACGCATTTCATTAAATATCTGAGTTCGCTCAAAATGCAGTTTTAGCCACATCCATAATAC
>CAKNWT010179572.1:0-12011 GCA_932066315.1 Andricus coriarius
TCATTCCATGTGTCCTACTTCGTTATTGATTAAACACTTTTATTATTCGTAATTACTACTTAACATAACCTATATTTTCAACACTGGTATCCATTTGAAGTTAAAATGATAAACTTGATCCGAGGATGCACGGAGTTGACCGATAGGATGATCAGAATGCAACTTTAAAACCGCAAAATTTAAAAATGCCCCTGTGGAATGGCTTCTCCCCTGCTTTGACAAAATTCGGGTAGCATTCAAGTTTGCCATGTACGTAAGCCCTACCGTGTCCACCCTGTATGGGCGTTCCAAAGAACCGCAATAAGGACGTAATATTTATAAAGGATTTTCTCTGATGCACATACATATGTCTTATCCCACAGATTTTGACTTCCAAACGGTCGGCGAGGAACAAAGTATCTGGAACGAACATAGTTTCCGTCCCGGTACTACTCTATTCATTTCAAGTGGTTCCATGGACGAAGGACGTTTGCCAAAAGATGTCTATGGGACAAATTTAGGACTTGAAGATAAAACGATTTCTTTCACCCTTAATTTTTGCGATCTACATTTGTTAATACAATTTGTTTATAGAATTCATTAATAACATCCAATTCTAAATTGTAATGGCCATGTACCAGTTCCTAACGATGAAAGCAAGGAATTTCAGCGCAGAAATATACTTTAAAGACTAATAATTCAAAAATCGATTATTTGTTGATAAAATTTGCTTATAACAATTAACTGTACACGTTAACACATTTTTTCCTTTATTATATCTATGTGCATTGAGTCCAAATGACGGGAAGTATTAGAGACAATTTTTCTACGAGATAAAAAATTAAATTAAAAAGATCGACATATTTTGCTGTTGGCATTAAAATTAAAATTAAATAAACAAAAAAATCAAAAATTAGATCTCACCAATCTCGAAAGAATTTAGTCCTGAATTTGACAAAATATATCTAAAATCGGTGCAAATAATTGCATTCTAAATGTCATTTTACTATTTTTTTACTATTTTTATCTGGAAGTAGTCGTTTTGACTTTTCTCACCACTATCATCTATTATATTCCCAGACGTTAAACATAAAAAGGATTTACATCACCTACTTTCTTCAATATTTCTAAATGTCATTTTGATCCTCATTTTTTTATTTCACTCCACTGTGCGTTACAACGTAACAAGGATTTATTAAATTAGCTTGTATGTGTGTGAATTTTATTGTGGAGATATTATTTGAAAAGAAATATTTTAATCGTTACCTTTTGTAAAGCTTTATAGTGTGGGGTTAAGTTTTATGTAAAAGATAATTTTTTTTCTTCAACAATTTTTTCAATTGTTTGAAAAATATCAATTTGTATCATGTTTTTCCATTAATTGATCAAATGTTTTTTTTTAATTAATGAGCCAATTAATGAATTTTAAGAGTAACATTTTTCTGGTTATAATGTTTCCCAATTATTTAAACAATCTACATTTGTTTAAACAATTTTTTCCCCTGTAAAGCGTGAAATTATTTTCTGGTACTGATGACAGAAAATTACAGTATTATCCTGCATAACTCCTTGGATCAGTAAATTTAATGAAATTTTGTTGTATTTCTCTTTGTTTTTGATTATTGTTTTACATAAGGTATATGGACGACTTTATTGTGTGTGTTCCCAAAAGATAAAATTAAATGTTTACTAAATCCGTTCTATTATAAGCATTCAAGATTACGACTAATTTTGATGATAGAAACGAGCAAACAAAATTTATTGTACAAGATAAAATGTTGAATCCACAAGGCCAACTATATATGGGGCCGAATACGTCAAGAATTCACACCTAAAATCATGTTTTTTTATCGGGTTAAAACTTCGCTGAATTATAGTCTTAATGGACCTATATGAATTCATCAAACCATATGTCCATTTATCAACCGATCGTCAATATACTGAAGTTTTCACTTTTTCAGGTGCATTTTCACCTTCACGTTTTTTAATCAAAATTAAAATTGATTTTTTTTTAAACATGCTTTTAAATTGTTTTTCTTTTTTCAAAATAGCTTCTTTTACACTCTTCAAAGTCATGTAGAAGAAAAAGTAGGCTGGAAATAATTTCATGGTCAAATTGAGATTTTTACGCTCGAGGAGACCACTTTATGATTATATGATATACATACACACAAAAAATCATCTCAAAAGAGTTAAATGTAAGCTTAGAGGCAAGTTATACGTAACATTATTAGTTCCCGGGTATTACGTAAGTTGAACATGGTCCCATTTAGTGTAAAAAATCTCAATTTGACCATGCAATTATTTTTAGCCCACTATTTCTTTTTTTTCTTTTTTTTTAAAGAGTTTAAAAAAGCTTTTTTTCCTAAATAAATTTTCTCTTTAAATAGATGTTTTTTCAAAAAATTTATTTTTATTTTCCAAACAAAAAAAATTCATGATGAAAAAAAATTGTTATGACCGTCTTAGAGAACATGAAAAGAGCTTTACAAAACACTGTAACAAAAGTCACATCGGATAATCCTAATAGAAGTTACACTAACGTGAAAGCGAGAAAGCACCTGAAAAAGTAAAAACTTCAGGCCCCTATAATTCAGCCAAGTTTCAACAGATAAAAAAGAAAAGAATAATTTTAGGTTGGAACACTTGACGTATTCTGGCTCATATGAGCCAGACGAAGATACTTCTTAGAATTCGAAAAAAGAGTACATTAATCTTATTTCAACAGCGCGAAAAGCATCAATAGCAGATTGTACATCCAGAGGGATGCAGCGTCGACTACCAACGAGTATGTAGATTGCTACGCGAGCGTGGCAAATCATGGGAGTTGGTAATCGACGTATCCCGTACATGATGCTTTCGCCAATCACCGCGGCGGAACGAGTGACAACGTTCGTTCAGAAGAATCTAAGTTGCGATGCGCAGTTTGAGAAAGAAGGGGTAGATTGGAGTTGCGCATGGGATTACTTAGTTCTCTAAAGGACAAAATGCCTCATTACTTACACGTTCGTTCAGAAAAATCTAGGTTGATCTTTACTTGATTGGTGGCGTCACAGAGAAGTAATGTGGCATTTAGTCTTCTAGAGAACAAAGTAATCCCATGCGCATCGCCAATCCACCCCTTCTCCCTGAAACTGCGCATCGCAACTTAGATTGTTCTGAACGAACGTGGTCGCTGGTACCGGCATGGTGATTGGGGAAAGCATCGTGTGCAACGATAATCGACACTGTATCCCGCTTGTTGTACAATCTACTATTAAGGATACATAGAACATGCAGCAGAAGATGATTTTCGTCGTACAACAAGATTTTGTATAGGTTCATTAAATTTCTGAAAACTCATCGATCACAAAAAATTCTAAAAGTAATATTTCTGGATGATTTTGACAAGATTGAAAGAACTGTCTACTATTACGGAATCTTCAAAAGACTCGACTTGCCTATATTTAAAACTGCATTCTCTGCATCTAACTTAATGCGATTAAATCGAAATTTTTATCCAAAATTGAGCTGCCGGATCGAATAAGGGCACATACATTTTTTCGGCGCGAGCGCAAATGAACCCTGACAGAACAAAAAGAAAAATTCTGAAAATATTTTTTTACTGAATTCAAGCAAATTTCTTACATTAATTGAATTTCCAAGAATTAATGTTCTAAACAAATTTTGAAAACTACGAGAACTTATCCCGCTCGAGGCGAAAAAATTATGTGTCCTTATTCGATCCGGCAGCTCTATTGTCTTGATCTAGCTGTAATAAATTTTAACTTTTTTAACAAATGTAAAGTTTAAAAAAATTTTATTTTGTTAAAATTTTTTTTTATTCGTTTGAGGGATACAAATATTTTGAAATTTAAGAATCTTAAATTAGATTAAAATCAAATTCAAAATCCCATTTAACGTCCAACACTCAAGTCAATGTATAAATTCCTGAAAATAAACCAAGAATCTTACGATAAAATTTGGACAAACACCACAAAATGCTCTTATTGCAATTCCTGAAAACAAAATAAAAAATGGTTTCTTTGGAGAAAAATAAAAAAGAGGAAAGAAAAATGAGAAGGCAACCAACCAAATCCCCTTCCTTCTCTTTTTTATTTCTTTCGTCTTTTTTATTTTTATTACTTTGAAATCACAATAAAAAAGCATGGGTAATATTTACCAACGTTTCAGTGCTCACACAGCACAAATATTTTGAGATACTACTTAGTTTTCTAGGAATATTGTTAAATGTAAAAAAATTGAAATTGTTTGAAAAAGGTACTAAGAGCATGCCTACAAAACTAACAGATAACTTATACCAAAAAAATCTGCGGAAAAATAGAAAAAAAATTGTTTTAAAATTTAAGAGTATTCTTACCAAAAAAAATTAGTACATAAAAATATTTCAATCTTTCGAAAATTGGCAAAAATACAATATTTAAAGCAAATTATTCGTTCAAACAATTCAAATTAGTTTAAACATTCACAAGTATTCTTAGAAAGAAAAATAGTACTCGTAAATATTAAAATCTGTCGGAAATTTGGTGCGATAAGATGTTTCTTCTGCTTTTTTTTAGTTAAACTATGTACTTGTCATGTTCAAATACAATCAGCCTCTGGTGAGGTTTTCTTTAAACACCCGCAAGAGTGGCTTAAAATCATTTACCCTCAAAATTTATGATCGATTCTCATTCTCTGATGAATGCTGAACAATATACTGAAACACGAAATTATCTGTAACACATCATTACGTTTGAATATTAAATGTATTAAATGTCTTGTCTCTATGTTTAATCAATGGAAAACTTTATGTTCTTTGCACCACCCCTAAATATTAACCGATTTGGTTTAAATTTTAAAATCATTTTTATTTTTCTAACAAAACTTGGGAGCGGGAGCAAAGAAAGTCGAAAAAATAAGAAATAACGGCCACTGAAGCGTACGCCATCCCATAAAATCCCTTGAAACCTTTGAAGCCATATGAAATCCCGTGAAATTCACTGAAATCCCGTGAAATTCAGTAAAGTCATTGATATTCTATGAAATTTCATGAAATCCTTCTTAATCCCTTTGAGTTCATTGAAATACTTTGAAATATAAATGGAATCTGTTAAAATCCTGTGAAACCTGTTGAAATCCTCTTAAAATCTTATTCAATCCTTTGAAACTCCTGGTCGTATATTAAAATCGGAATGTGTTTTAACATGTTTTGTAGAATTAATATTAGTTTTTCAAAGCTTTAAATGACACTTTATATACTAGACAGCTTACTAAACATCGAAAGCAAAATATATTCAAAAATACTTATTCATAGGGTAATGAAAATAACGGAAGAAAAAATATAGGAAGTCCAGTGTGGATTTATGCCAGAAAGGTCATGTACGAATCAGATATTTAGCTTGAGACCGATCACAAAGAAAAGTTTAAGAGTAAATAACAAAGTTTTCTATGCATTTGTTGACCTAGAAAATGCGTTTAATAAGGTGGATAGAAGCAAACTGTTGGAAGCCCTAAAAGAGGACGGAGTCAATGGATGGCTCTTACAAGCAATAAAAACAATATATGCAGGTAGCAAATCGAGAATGAGGGTAAATGAACAAGAAATGACTGGTTCGATATTATGCAAGGTGTTAGGCAAGGATGTATTATGTCCTCATAGCCATTTATTATATTCATCAACAAGTGTCTAAGAATAATCCTCCTCGGCGAAGAGGGTGTGGATCTTGGGTTGTTATGACAGAGTCAATCGAAGACTTGCAGAGAATGTTAAGCAAACTGAATTCAAGCATGAAGAACATGGGCTTTAATATCAACTTAAATAAAACAAAAATTATGGTCTTTCAAGGAAAGGGTGAGAAAACAATGTGCAACATTGTCCTAAACGATGAGAGACCAGAACAAGTTGATAAGTACGTACACCTTGGTACCCTATTTACTGATGACGGAAAGATAGATGGAGAGATAGATAGGCGTATAAACGAGGGTAAGAAGGTTATTGGTAGAGCAGGATCCATTTTCAGAAGAAACAATATATCACGTAAAGCTAAAATGAAGACATATAATTACTTGATCAAACCAGCCCGGCGAGGACGGGCGAAGTTCGCTGAAAATTATACGAAGGTCTTGCGGTTTTACGAACTATGTCCAGGCTAACCCCTAGATCAGCCACCTAGGATGTCGAGGCTTGGCGTACGCTGTGTCCTGAGTATATATTGGGTACTCCACAGTGGATGAATATCCCTTTAATCCATTTGAATATAGTTTCTGAGGATACACTTTTATAGGGTTTTTGGGTAGAAATGAAGAGTCTTTTTCTGCTTGTGTTAATGGTTCTGTCACCTTTAGGTATCTAACGATCGTACTGGCAACACACAGCTCGGGGTTTTTTTTTTAATGGAAAGTTAAATAGTGCCTGATTGGCCCCGGGCCTTGAGGTTGTACTCAGATCCGAGATTCTGATTTGAATCCCTGAACTATAGAAATAAAAGTTGTCAATCGAAATTTGAGAGAAAGTTTGAGCCCTATGTGCTGAAGCTAGTGCCAATAAGATGATTGTTTTTTGCGCGAGTTGTTGGAGATAAATGGTCTCCTAGGTATGCCATTTTGAAACTTGTCCCAGGACCGGGTCGACATCCCAAGTGGTGTCATATTTGGGTTTTGAGGGACGAAGTTTGAATCCTCCTTTGAAAAATTTTGAGATCACATCATTTCGGGTCAGGTATTTAGAAGCGATTAGTGATAAAGCTGATCGTGCTGAGTTGAGCGTGCCTTACATGCCTCCGGCATTCAGCTTTTGAGTAAGGAATTTCAGAACTCGTATAGGAGTCGTCTCAAATGGGTTACATTGTTTTTGGTGACAAAATCGCCACCATTCTTTAAGGCAGGTGTTGTACTGCTTCAAGGTTGAGTTGGATAGTGATCAAATCAGTATGCCAACAGTTTCTGGCGGTAGATTTTTTCTGAAAGGAGAGATTGGAAGGTCTTTATGTCGTTGGAATATAATCGGCTCGGATGAATACAGTCTTAGAAATAGAGGATACCACGTTTGTGATGTTCATAAGGGTGCGATGACCACTCCAGTTGCTTTGTTGCTGATTATCTTTTAAAGAACTCTAGGTAAGACCGAAAAGGGTGGAAAGGCATACAAATTATTATTCCAGGGGATCGTAAATACATCGATAGCACATGCATCCGGCTCCCTCTCACAAGCGCAATAGGTCTTACATTTGGAGTTAGACCTTGTGGCAAGCAAGTTCAAAGCGGGTTTACCGAACGTGGATACAATTTTAGCGAAATCATATTCAGTCAGTTCCCATTCTGTATCGATCTTTTTTATTTTAGACTGGAAAATCGGCTTCGAAGCTTTCTCGCGAGCGTATATAAGACGCGTATACCCATAATCGTTTGGATTCACACCAATTCTAGAACTTCCTTGCTAGTTCATGAAGTAATGGGAATTGGGTTCCTCCCATTTTATAAATATAGACCTCAGCTGTGGAATTATCCACTCTAATAAGAATTTCGCATTTTGACAAATCAGCTGCGAAGGATTTGATAGCCAGTAAGGCTGCTCTAAGCTCTAGGGCGTTGATATGAAGCTTTTGTTTATCCTCTCTCCAAAAACCTTGAGTGCCACAAAGACCCTACTTGAGCTTGTCACCAGAGGAGATCTTCGTAGGAATATGACGGTAATGCCATGCAAAGATCAAAATCCCCCTGATATCTTCAAAGCACTTTTGTTTTAGCTCTTTCTAGGGATTTACAATGGAGCATCCCGTATTTCACTGCCGGACAAGCTGCTATAAGGGATCCAATTTTGCCAGCAAAATCTCTAATTTTAAAGGAATGTTTTCTGAGAGTACTAGATACTAAGTTATACAAAGAGTTGCGCTTTTTGTTTGTAAGGATAATTTTTATTAGTTAAAAGTTTATAGTCGCATCAACTGCCAGGGTCATTAGCGACTGTACTGTAAGGTTAATCATATACTGTAGGGTATCTATGGGGTATTTATACCAAGGGACAGAAGCGAAGCTTTCAGAAAGGACGTCCAGCCTCACTTCATGCTTTGGAGACAATCACTGTACCATCTGAGCCACGATGACTCTCTTGCAAGGATAATTGTTAGATCTGTTTAATTGATTATGAAACCGAGATACTGGCAAATAGTATTCGGTATTAAACTACTTTTCTTTATGTTTATAACGAAGCCTACATATTTAAGAAGGTTTTTTGTCTTTTCTAAATTGTTTCTATATTCTGCGAAATTTTCTCCGAAACATAAAATGTCGTCCGAGTATATCACGGATAAGTGACTTCTTGATCTTAAATAATTAACCACGGGTTTCATTAATTTATTGAAAATTAAGGGGCTCGTACAGAGACCAAATGATAGGCAAGTGAATTGATATACGATGTCAGCGAAATTGAAACGGAGGTATTTTCTGTAATCTTGGGACACCGGGGCGGGTAGGTATGCATCCTTCAGGTCTATTGAGGCCATAAACATTCCTGGAAGAAGCATTTTGATAACAGACCTTAAGTCCTTTAACTTAAAGTGATCCGCATGCATATATTTATTTAATTTTTTGAGATTCAAGATACATCTACTCGATCCGTCTGGTTTATGCGCTAGGAAGATATCCGAAAGAAATTGATCTGTTTCTGGAGTACAAGGTTCAATGGCGCCAATATCTAGTAACCTCTTTACTTCTATTTGAATCGCCCTGGGGTGCTATTCTCGAGTATCATTCAACTTTTTTAGAATGCTAATACTTTAGAGCGGTCTTTTAGAACACTAAAATTTCTAGAGCACTGTTGGTATTCTGGAGCACCGCTCTAAACGGTTTCGGACGAAATAGAATAGAAAATGGTGCACCGTTTGTAGTGCGACGTTGCCGATGTGCATTTTGAAGTGGGAACGGTAAATAGACCAATGCCGTGGCAAATACAGAAGTAGTGAAACGTTGGGGGTATGTCGGTTCACGAGATATTTCAATACTTAGAAGCTCATGATGGCACTTACTGGGTTGCCTCGCTCGGCGCAGCCAGTGAGCACCGTCATGAGCTTCTAATAATTGAAATATCTCGTGAAGTATTACACAGCACACTATGAAATTTGCACACAACCTTCTAGATATTTCTTATTTACGTTTTTTCATTAAGCTTTTAGGAAATACGAACTTAAATGACGATGACAATTTTTCCTACAAATGAATAGTTTTCGAGTATTTTGTTCCAGGTTAAACATTAATTTTTTGTGCTGACACATTAATTAATTTCAAAATTTCAGTGAGGTTTCGTCAGAAAATATAGCATATCCTTGATGATATATTATACCAACAAAAATAATTAATATTTTTTGTCAGTTTTCTAGTTAATTAAGATTATCTACTGTAAATCATTATCTACTGTAGGGTGGTTTCCCCCACTATATTATTTACTATTTTATATACTATACTTACAGTTTTGTCTTATGTACTATATTATTTATTCGTATTTTAACTCGCTACTTGCCTTATACGTGTGACGTATTTTGGTTTAATGTTAGTTTTGCAAAAATACGTCATTCTCAGCCATTTTAGCATTCTAAATAAGTAGAGCGATACTCGAGAATAGCACCCCTGACCTCCTTTTGAGAACGATTGTGCGTGGAGGGTGGGCCCGTTTGATGTACTTCGGAAATAAAGTTAAGTTCGCAACCCTGAACGGATTTTAGGACGAATTTATCTGAAGTGATCATAGACCATTGGGCAAATAAATATTTCAGTCGCCCTACATGTTTATATACCTCTAAGAATTCTTATTCTGTGAGTGTCCCTTGGATGTCGGTTGACGTGTTTCCATGTGCGACTGCTTCTGAGTATAATTCGGCTGGTATTTCTGATGATAAGGTTGACGGTGATAAATTTAAATATAAAATTTAAAGCTTTTTCGGGTTTCAATCGGGTGCAAAACTACGAGCTTGCCAACGTTTCGTGAACATTGCAGTTCACTTCTTCAGGGCTGACCTGAAACTGAAGTTTCAGGTTATGTTGTTCTTACATATATTCTCTACGATGCCTGTGATTGGCCAGAGCCAATCACAGGCAATCGTGAAAGCATTAAATCTATTAATGTTGACGGTGTTGTGGAATCATGTTGGCTGGTGCTGTTTGCAGCCCGTCTGCGCTGGTCTCGAAGCAGGCGGGCCTCTTTGGTTTCCCAAAGAGGCAGATTTTTTAATGATTTGCTACGTTTTAGTCTCTTGACCAACCTTCATAATGGATTTCGCCTCCTTTATTTTCTCACCCGACTTCTCGCTGAAGAGCAAAGTATCTGGCTCGATTTTTTTTTAAACGCTGACCACCTGTTTATTAAGGTTTGGTAAAATATAGGCTTTACGGGCCCTGAGGCTGAGAGTGCAGATCCGGCAAGATTTTGTGTCGTGGAGAAGTATTTGTCTCTCATTTTTGAACTACCGTTCAGAGAGGCAGCAATTTCATCATCAAGCTTTAGAGCTTCGAGGAGACATGTTTCAGATCTAGGATACATCTTTAGTAATTTGTCCTTCGTCTCTTTTGATATCCCGGATTTTAACCACTGGACCCAACGAGTGCTAATATGTTGCGACAGAGCTAGGTCTCCTGTCTCAGATTGTGGCTCTTCCCCGATAATTTGGACTAGTTCTTCGTCCAGGGCCCCTGAATATGTGTCCTGAGGTTCGGGTAAGGGCTCAGTAGTCGTTGATTCTAGAGCACTATCGTTCATTTGCTGAACGCTATCAAATATTTCGAGCAACGTTTGCAGAGAGCTTTGTGCGTCGCCGCCACTCCCAATTTCCCCAGATGGTGTCTGCTCGGTCTCTACGCAGATAAAAAATTTGTTTTTCGAAGATCTGGTCGTAGAGATATGTACTAGAGTACGTTTTTCGGTCTTGCCTTACACCCCGTGTAAGTTTCACCCAAAGTTTGGTAAGAATAAATTTATTGTCTATGAATTATGTCTCGCATAATTTCAGACCACTTTTCCTTCCTTTCAAGGTTTTATAAATCATCAGTAGCTTACCTTCCTGATATTGAAGATTCCGGAGGCTATTGCATTGAGATAGGTCAGAAAGGGAGCTTCTTCTTGATGAAGAATTAAGTCTCTCTTCCAACTTGCGAAGTCTTTTCCAAAGGCGTATATTCTCTGTATCACCTCTTTCGGGACTGGAATGTTTCCTTTTCTTTGATTTTCCCATTCTTCAATTGAAAAATCCAATCTTTTGCTGAGTGTAAAAATTCTACACGTGGCTTCTTCGACACGAAGAAATGTTATGAGGTTAGGGTGTATCAAGTAGGTCGAAGTAGTGGTACCACATGTTGTAATCTTGAGGGCAAGACACGAAGTATAATTCGATACTAACACCTACTGTGCTGTGCGATGGTAAGACCTGGATATACAAAGAAAAGGATAAGAGTGAAATTAACGCGGTTGGCACGCAATACCTACGCATGGTGTTCGGTAAAACGCTAATGGACAAAGTCAGTAACGTGAGAATCCTCGATGAATGTGGTACAGATGAGACACTATTTGACAAGAGTGAATGAAATTTGTTAGCATGGTTTAAGAATGTTGAGAGAATAAAATATGAATGACTGGCGAAACGAGTATATCGAAGTAAGGTAAATGGTAGCCTGCCCAGAGGCAGACCGAGGAAAGAGTGATTGGATGAAACTGTAATTCGAAAAAATAAAAAAAGGCATTGAAATAAAAGAGCTTACATGAGAAAATACATGGACATAAAGCAAGCTCAAGAGGTATGCCAGGACAGAAAAGTGTGGCGACAAATAGTTTATAAGAAATGCATGACAAAGAGTGTCAGTCGAGTGAATGAAGCCTGAAACAAAAGACCTTGGATACTAAAGGGCCCGATTGCAGATCTTCGCATGATGAATTGAGGTTCCGGATACAATAACGGGACGAGCGCTCGAAAACGCGAAAAAGTATTGTCCAAACGTCTTATGATTTCCAAATTTTAAAGTTAAAAAAATTAAATTAAAAAAAATATGTGCTTGTACAGAATGACAAG
>CAKNWT010179574.1:0-11578 GCA_932066315.1 Andricus coriarius
GATTTTGAAAAACTTAGGGTTGCTTTGAACGTCAGGTACATCAATTCTTGATCTATTTGCTTTTTCACATAAAAATCCTTCAAATTAGATTGTTCCTTATTTTTGTGATTAATTAATTTATTATTATTTTTTTATTTATTTTATTCGTTAATTTAAAAATATTTACTTTTTAAGTTTTGCGATTCCAATTTATTTTTCTACCAGCAAAAAAGCGCGCTATGCGTGCTTATTATATGTTCCCTATTTTGAATGCCTAATTATGAAAATAAAATATATGCTTAAATGTAATGTACCATAAAATATAGTATTATATATTTTTTTGTACACTTACTCGAATTTGAAAGCTATTTTTATATAATTTCATGGAAAACTTTAGAAAATACACAAAAATTCCACGCTATATTGAATAATTTAAAAATAAAATATAGAACCATTCATAATAATTCAGTAAACTCCCTCTTCCTTGAATGACAGAAAAAATAATTTTACATGACTTTTTACTCCGAAAAAGCCCAGTTTTTCCATAAACCGAATTTTTTATTCATGAAAATGCGATCAAGAATTGCTGGTACATATTTTACGACACAAAATTATTCCCGTCCGTACTGCTTACGTAATGTCGACTTCACTGCAGAAAGGGAGGAACGAGATAAGGGAGAGAAAATAAACAAAAGGCAAAAGATGAATGAGTGCCTTGATGGTAATAAGCCACAACATTTAAATAGCATCTTTAAGGAAAGGGCAGCAAAAGAAAAACAATTGAAAAGTAAACCGAATTAACTACATAAAAGCAGAAAATATTTGTACTCAGTTATTAAATGAAATTATCATATGATTAGTGGTGTGCAAAATGATTTCGAATTGGGTTGGCGTCGGATCGGGACGGGTTTTGAATTTATAATTGTACCCGAACATTCTCGAAAGTTTCATTAACAAATTTTCAAAAATTTCCGAAACTTTTTCGTTATTTATGGCCAGTTATTACAAATTATTGGTAAAGTTACCGCAAATTACCAGAAATTAAAAAAAAATTATCGAGCTTTCGGGCCTGTTCGCGTTTTTGGGTCGGTTACTGAAACCGAAACCCGGCCCGGAAAAAGTTTTTTACACGTCTGTGAGTGATTAATTTACTACTAACAATGATCTTACTGTTGAAATTAGAAAGACCTTATCTATTGGGGTATATTCAGGTGTCTGACTAAATATAAGTTATAATATTGAAAACCACTCAATTTCATTTCAAACACATGTGGCGTGGAACGAAGAAACCGACCTTAAAGCGCCTTTTCAGCTTTTCGAGAAAATCGTGTTTTCTTGGGACGGGCCCCTGCCTTGTGTTCCTACTCTATAGTTTGCTATTTTTCTTTGGCTTCCTAGTTTTCCTTGAGGATCCGAATCACGGAACCAATTATAAAAAGATGGATCAAAGAAGACTTTTATATTTAATTTTTGACAAGACAGATAGATTCGGTAGATTTTTTAAAATGAATCACTCCATAGTAGGGTGTTTTATTTTGCACGGCGTTACAAATTGTAAATGCGGTAAACCCGGTAATAGGTGTATTAAAAAAAAAGAATTTAAAAAATAATCAAAATCTGTTTGTCTTGAAAATTGAACAAGTTGGTAGAAAATTAAAGTATTTGGTCAAAAATGAGTATTTTTAGTTTAATTCTACAGGTCGAAAATTCGTTTTGTTTTAAAATTAACTTTTTGAATTAAAATTTTTTAAATTCCATTTTTGGTTCAAAAAAATCTTTTTTTTTTCGTTTGGAAACTCAACTATTCGGTTTAAAATCGATCTTTCGTAATTGAAACTTCAGCTAATTTGGTTGGGAATTCAACTACAGTCAAACTCTAATTTAACGTTCCCGAATTTACCGTTTCCGAGAATTTACGCCGCGCCGCAGGTAGGCTTGTGAGGAGCTGCACGGGTGGAGCGGGGTACGCTAAATCAGGTTTAGTTAAGGTAGGTCAGGTCCAGGGACAGCCCCAAAACCGACGTTAAATCAGAGTTCGACTGTATTTTGTTTCAAATTTGTCTTTTGGTAGAAAACTCATCATTTATAGTAGAAAAGTTATCTTTTTGGGTTGAAAATGAACTTTTTTGTAGAAGATTAAACTTTTCGGGTTGAAAGTTTAACTGTCTTCTCAAAATTTCGTCTTTTTGGCTTGACAAATCAACTATTTTTGGTTGAATTTTAATGTTTTTATTTGAAAATTTCGACCATTTGGTTGAAAATGCACCGTTACAGGTTGAAAATTCAACTATTTTGTTCAAGTCATGTTTTTTGGTAGAAAATTCAACTGTTTTATTACAATTTTGTCTTTTCGGATTGAAAATTTATCTTTAGTGATAGAAAATCACATTTCTTGGCTGAAAATTTATCGTTCTTGGTTGAAATAATGAATTCTTTTTTTGCTTGAAAGTTCAACTACTTCATTGTTGATGAAACTGTTTGGTTAAAAATCAATTTTTTTGTTATTGAAATTTTTTTTTTTTTTTGGTTTGAAAATTTATCTATTTAGTTAGAAAATCTTTTTTATTTAAAAAATTCAACTATCTTATTGAAAATGGAATGCTTATTCCGACTTGCGATCTTAGGAATTAAAATTGTTTTATATTAAATTCACTATGCGGATTTCACATTAACCCTTGCACACTTTAAGAAACTTCCAAAAAATATCAAGTTAAAGTATCAAACAGTTTATTTATTATAACTGCTTTTGTCACTCGGGTGCATAAGATCGCAGTGTACCGAATACGTGACTCCATGGAAGTGTGCCGAACAAGGGTTAATTTTATTCAAAAGAATTTACGCCCCTATTATTCCCTTATTTTCGTGAAACATCACCCTCTTTCCCTTATTTTGAGAGAATTTTGGGCTACGTTACTTTTCGGGGTAAGGTAGAACTGCGGTTGTCAATAAGGGGGTCCACAGTTTATGGAGACCTCTTATTAAAAATGGTATCATAATATTTTCTTCTTATTTGTCGAAATTCTCTGTCTCGAATCTCGACTAGGATTTCAGTCTCATAACTTCTGTTATGAAACTCTCCACGGTAAAGGAATCTATCTCATCACGTCATGGTTCACGCTGCCTATATCGTATCGGGTAATTGAGCCTATATTGGTTCGCGATTATGGTGACAAAACAAAAAAGTAATTTTCCCTCTCAGCGGCCAACGACGAAGAAAGGGAGGGAGAAAACCTCCCCGTCGATAATAGCATACGCTACCAGGAGAATACGGTGCTTTATCTTTGGAGCCATCGAACGGAATTATCTGCAAGCAGAAATCTCATTAAAATCCATGGTGCCGGTGTTCCTGCACCATGGGGGTGGCAGACCCAGTAGAAGCTGCTGGGAAAGGAGCGTGACGTAATCAAATTACAATAAGTGGGACGGTAGAGCATTACTGGCTGCACGACGTCTCACTAATGGAGACCTAGGGGTCAGAAAGCTGCCCTAGAGTGCCCCCTATCTTTACTTGTGTCCTCGTAAATCCAAACCAACGTACACACTATCTCCTTTCATGTTCACATCTACATACGACAGATTCGCAAATCATGCGTCGCTCGTTTACATACAGGTTGGGCTAGGTACTATGTGCGAGTACAATGCACAATGTACAATGTGCAGTTCGTGGCTCGCGTTTCGCATTTTTTAAATGACCGCGTAATGCTCATTTCAGCTTATTTTCGACTCGCATGGGGCTTATTTTATTTTTTATCTTTTTTCCACATTATTTTAACCAGAAGGTAATGACACTGGAGTTTAGCTTTATCGCACCTGTTAGCAGATGAAAAAGTTAACTGGTCAACGGTCAACTGCAAAATTGGGAGATAAAAGATTCCGTTATCACTCGTAAAATATAACTGAAGGCTGGCGTTCCGAAAGGATGGCAGTGAAATATGGGCGATTCTTCAAGAAAGACAAAAAACTTTTCCAAAAATCAAATTTGGAATTTGGAAAAAAACATGTTCCTGAAACATGTGCTGAATTGAGGCGTTAAATGTGAAAACTAAAAAATATTTTTAGTTTTGGAACAAGTAGAGGGAGATGGGTGGCCGCAGGCCAGGAAAAGTAACATTTTAGTCACTTTTTTAATATAATGTCAGTATAGTCCCTTTTTTAACTGAAAACATCTCTTCAGTCACTTTTCATTCAATAAATTAACCCCATGGGTCTATTGCTTTCAGGTCTATACCTATTTATGAATTTACTTAAATTCTTTTGAAATATTTTTGGTATTGGAAAAGATTCCAATACATTTTTAATAGATTTAAATCATTTGAAGGGGTTTCAAAGGATTTTCAATATTTTAGGGTATTTAAAAAAATTCGAAGGATTTTTCAGGAGCTTTAAAAAGTTATAAGGGATTTCAAAAGATTTCCAAGGATCTGACAGATTTCAGGATATTTTAAAAGATTACAAGGATTTTTTAATAGATTTCAATAATTTTTAGGAATTCCAAAGGATTGGACAGATTTTGTAGTATTTTTAACAATGCCAAGGAATTTCCAAGAGTTTGAAAAAGTTTCAAGAGATTTCAAATTATTGGAAATATTTTAGGGTATTTGAAAATATTTCAAGGAATGTTTAATAGATGTCAGTCATTTGTAGGTATTAAAAAGAATTCGAAAGATTTTAGGATATTTTAAAAACTTCCCAGGAATTTCAAGAGCTTTAAAAAGTTTCCAGGCATTTAACAAATTGTAAAAGATTGCAAAGAATTTGAAATATTTTATGGTATTTTAAAAGATTTTAAGGTATTTTATTAAATTTCCGAGAATTTCAATTATTTCAAGGAGCTTTAAAAGCTCTCAAGATATTTCAATTAATTTTACAGCATGTCAGGAAATATCATCAGGTTTTATGTAATTTCACAGGAGTTCATATTTTAATCTATTTCGTAGGTCGTAAAAGATTTAAAAATAGTTCAAGGTATTTAAAAGATTTAAAGTAATTTTAAAGATTTTAGGGTATTTTTACAAATTCCAAGGAATTTTCAAGAGCTTTAGAAAATGTCAACGAATTCTTAAAGATTTAAAAGGATTCAAAGCATCTTACGGAATTTATTTTATTTTCACTAATTTGAAGTGATGACAAAGAATTTGAAAGATTTTTTTGAAATTCCAAGGATGTTAAGAGATTTACAAATTTTCGAGGGATTTAAAAAGATATCAAAGGATTTGAAATACATCAGGTTATTTCAAAGGATTCCAAGGAATTTTCAATTGATTTCAGTTATTTAACGAGATTTCAAAGGATGTGTATTATTTTAGGGTATTTTAATACATTCCAAGGCATTTTCAAAGGCTTTAAAAAGTTTTAATGGATTTTAAAATATTTTCAAGGATTTTGCGGAATTTTGAAAGATTCCAAGACATTTTTAATTGATTTCTATAATTTTAAGGGATTTTAAAGGATTCGAAATATTTCAAGGAATTTTAAAAGATTCGAAGGAATCTTTAATTGATTCCTATCATTTTAAGGAGTTTTAAAGGATTTGAAATATTTTAGGCGATTTTAAAAGATTCTAAGGTATTTTCAAGAGATTTAAACCATTTCAAGAGATTTCCTAGGATTTTAAGGTATTAAGGGATTAAAAAAATTGTCTTGCGGGTGTAAAGAATATCTTACAAATTCGGGAGATGTGAAACAATTTTATACGAATATATAAGGTTTCAAGATAGTGTTAATGATTCCAAAGAATTTTGAAAGCTCTCAAAGTATTGTAATAAATTTTCCAGAATTTCAGGAATGACCATCAAGTTTCATAAAATTTCACTGGATTTTATAATATTTTTGTGGATTCAAGGAATTTATTTACAAGAACTGAGGGATTTCGTAGGGTTCCAACGAATTAAAAATATTTTTTGCAATTTATTTGAATTCATCTGGTATTCACTCTAAATTCTTTTGAATTTATTCTAAATTCTTTCAAATTCTGTGGAATTCTCCTGATTTTTTTTAAATTTACTTGAATTCTTCTAAATTCACTCAATTCTACTCAATTCTATATATTAAAAAAAATTATTTTTGCTTCATTTATCCGGAAGTATTTTAAACCCTCCACGAATTCGTAGACATTTCATCAAATTCTTTTGAATTCCCGTGATTTTTTCTAATCTTGTTTCAAGCTTACTGCATTCAATGCATTTTTTCGCATGTTTGAACTGTTTTCAATTTACTTGAATTTTTAGGTATTTTATCGAATCATTCTCATTTTCCTCAAATTCCTCTAAATTTAGTCTAATTTTACTGAAATCAATGGAATTCTTTGAATTAAAAAAAATCCAATTCATGGAATGACGTTTTGAATTAAATAATTTTTGGATTAGAAATTAGTCATATTTGGTCACTTTTTAGATTAACATAGCTCACTTTTTTAAAGTAAATTAGGCTGTGACATTTCTGAAAATAACAAATTAAATATTTTATTTAAAAATTGTTTATTCCATTTATAAAATATTTTATATTAAAAATGTTAGAAGATTTGAATTTTAGTCTTTAAATATTAATTCCCAGGGAAAATGAAAAATAAACAAGGAAAAGTCAGGGAATTTTGAAAATGAAGTTTTGCGACCACCCTGTATTTCCAAAAGCTTGCAAAACTTTGCAAAAAATATAAAAAACGACATTATAGAAAAAGCTTTTGTCACTATTTGTATTGGAATCTATTTGATTTTTTGAGCCATTAATCTCATTTTCGCTAAACTGGTGCTTGCATACTTTCGGATAACAACTTCATTTAGAATTTGAAGAGCCTAAGCCCTCTTTTAGAATTTGTATTAATAGTATGTATTTTAGTGCCTCACTTTATCTTCAAAAAGAGAACCCTTTCCACTATACACTCGAGTAGATTCTCAATCACTCTCATCTAACCCCCGTCCAATCAGTTCTAACTAAAGGGCATAATTAACTTTAAGTCACCCTCATTATTTGCCTCTCTTAGTGATTTATTATATTGACATTCATTTCTAAAGAGTCATTGTTGAAAGAATCAAAGACTCAAATATTTTAGATACACAAAATTCGTTTCTTTTAGATCTAAGGTTTGACTCAAAGTATTCCACCGTTTAGAATACCCTCTTCCTCAAATCATTCCTTCCACTTTAAAGCCTTCGCCCCACTAAATATTTTCTTACATTCTATTAAACCTTCTCTTTAAGATTTCCTACTGATTAAGAAATCAGAAAAGATTTTTTAGTTTACAAAAGCTTGAAAACTTCAGATCTACCGTCTTATGATTCAAGCAGAGAATACCGATTTTCGAATTTTCCCAACTAATTTCAATTGATCCTCTTTTTCTTATTTATATTTTATATTTCCACTATATTTTATGTCCTTAGACTTGGTACCTAAACTCTTTACTACCAGTTTTGATATAACATTCTTCATCTACCTTCGCAGTGTTCTCATCAGTTTTTTTATTCTCTCGTTCTTGTGCTCTTCGTCCTGTTGGAAGGGGTCCCGATTCCAGCGATGACTGAGCACTTTCAAAGCATTTTAAAACGTCATTATCTATCTGATGTGAACCTCTTGAATGTCAGAACAAACTTTCTAAAGAACTTTTACATCTTCGGCATAATCCTATTCTTTCCTTCCAGAATCAGATTTCTTTATAAATTTTAAATTTCAATTACTTTTTTCTGTGCTAAGATATAATCGAAGCGTCGGCTGTAAAAACGTTGCATGTTGACTTATTTTATTCACCCGACTTTCATTTTAATATTTTTATGGATCCAAGTTCTTACTCATCCCATAGTGACATGACGTCTCGATCGTTAAAGGCTTTTGATTTTGGAAAAAAAAACACTTTGTTCCACTGCTAGACTGCTGTGATAACAAACAAAATTAAAATAATTATAATTTATTACGACAGTAGCTTTTGCAGTGAAGGCTTCAGCCTCTGAAAAAAGCATTCCATGTTATAAACTTAATCTACCATGCCCGACTAAAAAGCTTTTACTACTTAAAATTTCAAACATTTCACTTGTAGGCTTTTCCTTTAAATGGAAATGTCTCCTGATTAACCTTACTCAAGGCTTTGTTTCTTATCTTATAATAATGACAACAGTTACTTAAAATACTGCCAGTTTCATCAAATAAGTTTATTATTGGACAAAATGTATCAAAGTGGTGCTGAGGAAAACGAAAAGTGATGGCACGTCTAGTGGTATCTTACAAACAGAAAAATTGCACTTTAAGAATGTATTTTCAAGTTTTTTTAAATGAAATAATGGCTTAACGACCCAAAGGGGTAGAGAGGCGTGGCTGAAAAACAATTTGTCTTTATTAGACGTTTTATTCTAGCGTTTCGCGACCTTAATGATGTCGAGCTCGGCGAGCTTGCTATAAACGAGCTTATTAAGGATATCTTGAGGTCAGGCCAGCGAGATGATGAGAATCCAGGCGAATGAAAACGTGAACAAAAAGCGCAAGGGACAAAATGGGAGAGATACCAGGGCTACAAAAAGAGAAGAAATGCCAGAGGAAAAGGGGATACCACTCAGAAAAAAATACGAAAAGGGGCATACAGCACTAATAGAAAACAGGAAAAAAAGACCGCTACTGTGCGAGTCTCGAAACCGAAGACGATAGATGCGATAGAAGTAAGAAACCAGTTTCAAACAAATATTTAAAAAGTCTTTCTTTGACAAAAAATCATTTTATATTCCTGCAATTAAATAAAAAAAAACAATTTACCTGGAACAATCAAACTTAAAATTTTTTTTAAATATTTTTTTTTAGAAACTATATAATAACTTGAATTTATTTGCAACCTTCAGATTTTCAACCCTTGACTTAAATAATTATTTAAGCTGTACAAATTCCCGGAATAAAAGAATGGCAACAGTTAATCCTAGAATGGGGAGTAAAATTACTCTACGTAATAAAATACTATAACTACATTTATTTTAATAGGAAAATAACCTTCAGAATTTTCCTCCTCCTAATTCACTTACAGACAACCCTTAGAATTAAAAAAATTATAGGAATTGTTTAAATTATAAAAATATATTTTGTTAATTTGACATTCATTTTTTAATCCTTTAGCATATTTGAAGCTACGATACGTTCCGTAACTATCAGAAAAAAATTTTATTTCGAATATTACAATTTTCACTGTTGATTTTTTAAGGAAGAAGCCTACTCTGTCTAAAAGTAATTTTTAATACTATTTGTTTCAGGGTTAGTTTTCTGGGGTTGTAAAATACTAGCTCAAGTAAATTGCAAGACATTTCGCTTAAGGGGTGATTTTATAGGGTTCTCAAATACTCTCGCAGAGAAAATTAGTGTGATAAAAATTCTGTAAGAAAGAAAATGTACCCCACCCGAAGTAACTACAAAAAAGCGTTTATAGCTCTTTAAATTACTAGGCGAAACGTTAATTTCGCGAATTTAGTATATATATATATATTTTTTTTTTTAATTCATATTTTCGGGTTTAAAAGTCAACTGTTTCTTAAAACATTCAACTTTTTAGCTTATAAATTCAACTATTTGGTCGAAAATGCAACTACTTTTCGTTGAAATTTAATCTTCCTTTTTGAAAATTCGACCATGTGGTTGAAAAATTATCTATGTAGGTAGAAAATTTAAGTATTTTATCAAAAATTCAACTATTTTGTTGAAAGCTCATTCGTTTTGTTGAAAATGTAAGTATATACTTAAAAAATCATATTCAACACGTCCTTTTGGATTAAAATTTCATATTTTTTATGAAAATTCAACTGTCTTCTAAAAAATTGAATTATTTTGTTGAAAATGCAACTGTTTTTGGTTAAAGTTTACTTTGTTTACTTTGGAAATTCGACCATTTGGTTGAAAATATATCTTTTCAGAATGAAAATACAAAAATTTCGCTAAAGCTTCAACTATTTTGTAGAAAATTGAATTATTTTTGAAAAAGTCATCTTTTTTGGCCAAAATATATAAATGAATTTGGTATGTTTGAATTATAATTTGAAATTATTTTATTCCGTTCATAAAAGATTGTATGTTAAAAATGACAAGATTAAAATTCTGCTCTTTGAATATTAACTGTCAAGAAAAGTGAAAACTTGGTATCGGAAAAGTCAGGGTATATTTCAAATAAAGTTTATCGGCCACCCTGTTGTTTGAAGACGAAGGGGTCTTATTTCAAGAAAAAAAGATTTGCTCAAAGCTATATTTCGGCGAAAGATAGGTTTAATTAAACGTGTTTCAAAATGATTACCTTTTTTCAGTTTACAAGTTCTTCTCTTCTCATTTTACGATGACCTACAAACTTTCGGAAAAAAATAAAAACCAGAAGCAAGTTCTTTTCTCTGGAGGCATAGCCGAATTTGCGATATCTCAAGTAAAAGCGTCACCCAATTCTTGGAACAGCCTGTAGAACCAGCCCTCGTAAAGCAGCAGACGGTCTCTTCTTCTGTTTTACTCGCAATTCGTATGCGGGTTTAAGTGCGTCTTCGAGCTGGCGTTACGAAATCGCTGAAAAATCATAGAATGGTGGAATGGAGGTTGGTGACTACCAAGGGGGTTTAAAAAGGTACGCGAAAACCTCGGCCAATTTAAAATCCCACCCTTCGCGAAACTCTCTGTTTCTTTTCCTCCAGCCACTTCAATATAGATGTCTTTCCACCCTCTACACCTTTGGATAAATCTACTTGATCTGCTTTTTGATCGAAGAGACGGGCGAAGGGAAATAAGGGATGTTGAGGAAAAAGGATGAGGGCTGTTGTTTCCAGGAACGTGAGTTGGGCGTCGAACTCTCAAGCACTCGACATATCTTCCTCGACGCGACGCGACGTGCTGCTTCTCCTTTTCATCCACTCATTTATTTTATTTTTTTCTCCACTCTCGTCCCTCCTACATTTCCACCACCTGCAGCGAATTCGCCACCTTTTGTGCGAACCTCCACTGACGTTAATTATGTTTATTCGTTGCTTGTATTAATTTGAAATTTCCCGGAACTCCTTTGCTTTTCTTCTTTCATAATTTATCTGTGACTTGTGCTCATTTCATTTTGTAGCAGTTCTTTTATTATTTTACAAATTCATATCAGTCTTCTAATTTTTTTACATTTTTTTTTCTTTTAACATACAAAATTATGATGAACAAGCTCGTTTCTTATTTTGATTGTCTAATTATCAAATTAAAATATATGGTTTAATTTAAAGTACTATAAAATATAATTAATCATTATAATTAAAAATAAATATTCAAATAGCTACATCGACTTTCATACCATTTTATTTTTAATACAAATTTTTATTTCAATTTTATGTTTAATTTTGATTATGATTTTAATTTCAAATTTAATTTTAATTTTAATTTGAACCCTTAAATGGCACACTCCAACCCAGCATAAGTAAACGGCACACTAGTGCGAATTGGTTTTTTTGCAATGTTTATATTAAATATTTAACATATTAAACATATAATAAACATCTAGCATATATTACGCATATTTAACATATATATTTGATATAGTGGGGATAAGCCTCTGTAGCTGCGCCTGCGAAAATGCCACCAAAATGAAAATTTTTCCGATGCGAATTCACAACACTGCAGTGTGCCGTTTGAG
>CAKNWT010179589.1:0-13010 GCA_932066315.1 Andricus coriarius
CTTCGATTCGTACGAAGACGTCGGAAAATAGCTTGACGAGTAGTTTGCATCGAAAGACAAAGACTTTTTTTGGCGTGGTATACACAAATTGCCCGAGAGATGGGGAAAATGTATAGCAAGCGAGGGAAAATACTTTGAATAAAGTTTATTTTATTTTCTCCACAAAAAAAGACTTTCTTTTGCCTAAAAAACAGCGGATTTAAGCTTATACACCTGGTAATTACATTGAATTTAAATAGGTTAACCAGGTTGAGAGAAAGTTTTTTTGCAAAACTTGTTTGTTCTTTTTTACATAAAGTATGAATCAAATATAAAAAGATACTAAAGATGTTGTATTCCTGTAATCGTAATATAATATATTTCAAAAATAAACTAGAAAATATCTAATGCATAAAAATCGATTTTTATAATATGCTATTTTGGTGTTTTTTGCAAAAACTATCAGGCAGACGAAAATTGCATATGAAACAAATTGTTGATTTCAATAATAAATAATAGTTTCAGAACGAATGTTGTTAAAATTTCCATAACCTTAATAATAATCCGTTAAACACCTTTCGAGGTCTCCGGAACATAAACGCGTAAGTGCCGAAACCCGAATTTTACAAGAGACACGAAAAACTATCTTAAATTTAACGAATTTAATTTTAAAAACAGAAGAAACTGCTTTTGAGCAAGACTTTATAAAAAAATACCAAACATGGATTTTAACCCACTTCTAGATCGAACTGGGAAAAAATTACAATGGACGAGCTGACGCCCGACCAATTTTGAAATCCATAGATGTAGGAAACTTGAGGGTCCAATTATTTGGCGGCGCAGGACCATCAAACGTTTTATCGCCTCAGCCGCTTGCGTCCCTGAAATTGCGGGTAGAGGTGGAATAATGAACAATGAGCAGTGAAGAAGAGAGGCAGAGAGTGAAGCTTGAAAACAAGAACACTGCTGGGAAATTTATCTCACGAAAATCTCCACAATATTAACGCCTGGCGGTCAACATTTTGCGACGATAACGTGGTTTTATGTGACGTTCCCGCAATAACGCTCGAAGCGCGGGTGATTAATGTGATAAAGTATTAAAATATTAAGTCAGAGTAAAGTTGAAAAGTCAAACAGGCAGAGTAGTTTTATACATGCCTGAGATTGTAAAAAAATAGGTTTCCAATTATTTAAAATGATTTTTAAGGAATTTTAACTGATTTCACGGGGTGTTGTCAGATATCCGAAAATTTCAGTAATTTTAAAGTATTTAAAAGGGTTCCAAAAAGGTATTTTAATAATTTTCCAGGTAGTTGACTTTTGGACAGCAGATATGTGCATGATGAAATCGAGAAATATTTCTGATCTATGAACTAAAATTATATTTAATCAAACCAGTCGTATACGCAACAGTATTTCAAATTATATTTGTCATGAGAAAAAGAAACATTATCCTTAATTAAAAATCAAAAATGTTATTTTTACTTCAAATGACGAATGACAATATTTTTATTGTATTATTTAAATCTAAGTAATATTTTTTGAAAATCAAAACTTCTAACAAACGTTTGATTTCTGCTTGTTATATTAAAATTTTTTTAAATATTAGTTCTAAATAAATTCAAAAACTGATTTAACAATGGAGAGAATTTTATTGAAATCAAATAATAAATTATTAACTACATGGAAACATACAAGAAATGTGTAAATTGTACGGAAGGTACATCAAATTACATACAACCATGGTAACAAGCTACCTGAAGTTGTAGGTTTTCAACATTTTCATATTATTTTAAATCTGTGCACAAGAAAAGGCACATTAATATTCCTTAGAATAGAATCAAAAATACATTTTTGTTGACCTAACTTTTTTCAAGGAGACTTTTCCAGTTCCCTATAAAATATTCACTTATTCTTCAATATTAAACTAAAACTTATATATTTCAAAGAAACTAAACAGATACCAAAAATAATAATATCAGTATCCGAAATCATTTAACTTGCAATAATTTGAAGTCAGAATACACTTATTCACAAACTAAAAATCGCGAGCGTCATGACAGCAGCAGAGTCACAGCATGCATACGCGTGCGCTCTACGAAACACGCCATGTACTTTCAGCGGTATATGCAAAATAAATTTGAGCTTATAATCGAAGGGCAGCAATAGACAATTATAAATTAAGAACAAAATTTGATTTTAACTTATAATTTTTTGAAAATTTGAAAAGCCTGATTTTTTATTGTCTTCAATTTCTATAATTTTTGAACTAATAGGATTTTTTTTATTTTCAAAGATTTGAAGATATTGTCCGATCTACACGAAATTTCACACCTCAAATTTTCTTATCCATTGACTACTTTTGGTGCATATTAGAATTCCATCCAAATCCAAAATTCTAATTTAGATGGCGTATCCGAGGGCAAAATTGTAGTACTGGCCCAGTGCTGACAAAATCTCTAATGATAAGTATGATTTGTAGCGCAGTTAAATTAAGAAACTTCTGAATATAATATGTGGAATTTCATTAATGTAGTGTGTTTTGTGCGAATAATAAATCTTCTTTAGAAAAACGTGAAATTTTAATAATGTGATTATAACAATAAAAATTCGTCTCCATGCTGAATCTTTTTATTTATTACATTAGTTAAATATTTTGTCTAACTTTTTGATTTTCCGACAATGTTCGAATATGGCATCATCGTCATTATGTTGGCTTATGAATTGGGTGGTTAATCTTCATCATAACGAACTGGTGACCTGGACCTTGATTTTTTTTCTTGATTCTGTAAGAAAAATATGAGGTTTGTTGTTTTAACAATTAAACGATATATAATTCAAAACTAATACGTAGGTAAATCGAAGTATATGGTGCAAAAGTGTAGCATTACGGAATTTAATAAGAAATTAAATCCCATAATATTATATGATCCCTACCTACTGCTCTCCAAATGTATGTCCTAGTAAGTGCCATTTGCCGTAAAGGCTATTTTCCAGCATTTATGCACGAGAGAGTGACCTCCATCGGAAATGATATTTACGAGGATATACTTTTGTATAGCAGCCTACCGGGGTCGTCCAATCCACAGATTTTAAATTTTTTAGATAGTATTTTAGTTTGTAAATTACCTGATGATGAACTAGGATCTATGTATGAAAAATCAAGAAAAACGAAATGATCATGATTATATACTGCAATAGCATATTTATTTCTATGGTACAGTATATCACCATGTTGTGGTGCCTCTACCGCCATCATTCTGCTAACATTATCTGTAGAAAAAATATAGTAATAATTTATTTTAAAGATTTAGAAAATAATACTTTAGAACTACTTCATTATTCTAAATCATGAGTTTAGGAAAAAATAACTAGATGTTTTAGACTGAATTTGCTAATATTTGTATAAATAAGATCATATTTTAGTTTTGTAATTACTTTCATGTGTAACAGGAAATACTTGATGAAATTCTCCATTTTGGAATATTAAATAGGGTTCATGACGACGGTATAGATAATCACCATCTTCAATTACTACTTTCTCGGGCAGATGCACGCCTTCATATTCTCGAATTGTTTCTATATGAAAAACATATTTATTAATTATTTCAAGGACTTAAAAACTTTATTAACTTAAAACCACTAAATTGTACTAAATTTTAAGTTTACTAATGGATATCACAAAATTTAATTATGAATATTCATTTAATCCAAACAAGATTTTACTATTTAAAAAAAGTAAACAATATGCACAAAAATTAAAAGAAAAATATTTCTCAATTTAAAAAAACCTAATTTAAAAAAAATTGTTTTGGTAAAAATTGTTTATTCAGAAAAAATTGTATGAATTTTTGTGTTTCAGCTTCAATTTTAGATGAAAGCTGCAATCGTTATATGATGCTCGCGAGTAAGGGCTGAATCAATTCATTGAAAGATTCTTCACAATTTCGTTTAGTCTTGTTTTATTAAAATTAAAATTAGACAGGAAAAATTTACTTACAAAAATAATAACTATATGATTTCTAAATAAAATGTTTAATGAAATTCATCCATCATGTAAAATTTATTAAATCAACAATTTCAAGATAAACAATTTTTTATATTTTATTTATTAATATTTTCTGTGTTTATTTATTGCATTTTTTAAAATATCTTTTATTAAGAAACTAAGAAACCTTATTGGAACTTGCACCTGGAGTTATGTCAGCAATATTATGTGGATGGTTTGGCCGATCACGACGACGGTTTGAACGAGGTACCTGATTAGAAGAACCAGGCGGATTGTGATGAGGTACCTGATTAGGACCTGACGAATCGCGGCGAGGTACCGGAATTGTTAAAGCTGGCGGAATGCGGCGGGGTACATGATAATAAAGACCTGCCGGATTGCGATGAGGTACCTGATTAAAAGGACCTGGCGAATTGCGACGAGGTACCTGGTTAGAAGGACTTGGCGGATTGCGATTAGGTGGCAGATAGGTTGATTCTGTAAGAAAAAACATAAGGATTTTTACGAACAATTTTTTAAACAGACGCCGAAAATTTTGTATTGGTCCAAAATAAGGGTAAATCCTAAATATAATTTCAATATTGTCCGCGGATGCTAGAAGGGCTTCAGTCAGAAAGTTTAAATTAATGTTTTGTCATTTTTACTTTAGAATCATACGTTGAAGTAAATTGAGGATCAAGTTATCCAAAAATGTTAGGTTTTATCAAATGAAAAACTCAACAAAATTGTCGAAAAGTCATCCAAGTGTTAACTCCGGTTGCCAAAAAAGAATGTTGGTGCAGCTTTTTCCACAAATCTTTATTTACGTATACACACATTGAATTAGGAAAGACTATTAAGGGATCATAGTTTTTGGGATAAGCTTCTAAAAAGATAATCAAAATATCAATTATATTTATCTTATCTTAGATAAACTTCACTAAAGCTGTTTTCTTGTATGTGGGAACAGACAAAAGTGTATTTTTTGGGTGGTTAAATTTGTACAGTACAATATGTTATATTCCACTTGTGATACAAGTACCAAATTGTTGAATGATTGAAAATGCTTCTTCATGGGAAACCGAAAGTGATCTCTTTATGAAAAACTACATAATAATATTCGAAAAATCGGTCTTATATAGTGAAAATGTTTTCATTATCATAATTAAAAGGTGATACCAAACATAAAGCACTCCTTGATTCTCATAGATAACCATGGAAATATATCAATAACAACAGATTAATAGGTCAAGCTCTCAACATTTCATTAATAATTGTCTTCCTTCAAATTTCAGTCACAGTTCGGCATTTCTTATTTATGAAAATATGTGGGTGGCTGGAAACGAGTTAAAAAGAAAATGGGGTGGAATGGAATTAAAAAAACCTTCACGTGTTAAGATTTACCCACCACATTGGAAATGATTACCATGTCAACTCTATTAAATCTTGTTTTGCTTCGATGCGAAAAAATTCAACTTTGCTTGAAAAGTACCCGCCACAAATATTCACTTCTGTTTTTTCTGTAAGATATGGTGAAATTAGAAAGTTATTTTTCAAACTTTTGAACTGTGGAGGCAAACTTTATAATTAGGTAGAAAGACTAAAACTTCAAAGTGAAATGCGAATATTTATTGAATATATACGTAATATATGTATTTAAAAAATCAACTCTCATAATATATGCGTAGAAACCTGTCACTTTCTCTGCATTTTTTATTAAGATTTCTCAAAAAAAAAAAAAAAAAATTTTGGTAATTCGTTCATACAAAAATAAGACCTTTATTTCAACTAGCATTATCAATCGCGCGCCACGCGCAAGTGTAGTTTTTCGATTATAGAGGATAAATAATTTTGATTAATTTTTTAATTTTTCGATTAACTTTACCTTTTAATTATTTTATTTGTTTTTAATTTCATATAAATGTAATTTTCCTAACATTCTTGAGAAAATTCAAAAATATTTTTAAAGATTTCAGATACGACAATTCAAAATTTCAACTAAAATGTTAATTTTCGACCAAATAGTTGAAATTTTAACCAAAGCAAATGAATTATCAACGAAAAATGTAATATATAATTGATATTGCAACAACAACAAAAATGATTCAAAATAAAAAACAGTTGAGTTGAAAAAAAAATAATTTCTAACCAAATAGTTGGATCGTCAACCAAAAAAGATTCATTTTTATCAGCTGCCTTCCTGAGACTCTTGGATAAATTTGAAAAGATTTGGAATGATTTTAGATATGTTGAAAAATTATTTAAAGTTTAAAAGATATTCAATACTTTCACCAGTTTAGATGATATTTAAAAATATTTCTTAGATTTCGAAAATATTTCATAGATTTCGGAAATCTTTCAAAGTTTAAAAATATTTTTAATCTCTTAAAAACCCCTAGGATTTCCAAATATCTTTTACACTGATTCGAATTATTACTAAAATTGTGAAAATCTTTCATGATGAAAAAATTGCCCTCAAATCTTCCATAGTTTTTTCGACACTTTTATCAAATTTTTGAAATGTTTTGATATTACTTTTAATTTTCTCTTAAAAGTAAATTTGTGAAATATATTAGAAATTTTTCCATGAATCTTCAGAACACTTTTTTATTCTCTTGAAACCTTTTATAATTCTTTAAACGCTTCTCAATATCTTAAAATTATTTAAATTTCTCTGAAGTAATTTTTTTAATTCTTTAAAATTAAAAATTTTAGTTTGAATTGTCCTTGGAATTTTAAGGAACTTTTTTTATTATCGTGAACTTTTCAAAATCCCCAAAAGCTTGAAAATATTATTCCGAAATCTTCAAAAATCTACATTTAATTTTTATTTTTTCAAACTTCTTGTTTGGTTTTTTAATAACTCTGAATCTCCTTAAAATGTCCAAATATCTCTCAAACTTACTCGAACTTTAAAAAAATCTTGTATTGTTTCAAAATTGAAACATGTTGCTTTAAAATGATCCACATTCTTTTTAAAAACTTCAGTAAATAATTTGAAATATTTTAAAATCTTTTTCAATTTTCTCTTAAAATGGATTTATTAAATCACAAAATCGGTTCATATTTTGTCAGGAATCTCACTGAATTTTTTCCTTTTGAAATCTTTTTAAATTCTTAAATAGCTAATTTTTTTCGATATCTTTTGAAATCTACATTTTGTTAAAAATTTGTTTAAATCTTCTCAAGATTTAAACTATTTTCGAATCTTTTTAAAAGTTCTAAAATTTTTAAATATATTTTAACATAATTCAGTCTCAATAATTTTCTTAAAAACTTAATGAAGTTAAACAATTTGCTTAAAATCTTCCAGATTCTTTTTCGATATATTTTGAAATCTTCTAAAATCAAATCTAAATCATTTGAAATTTTCTCAGAATTCTTTTTGTGCGTGCCAATAATGTTTGTCTATAATTTAAGTTTTCTCATCTCTTTAAAAGTGGGAAAAAGTTGCCAAGTTATAGTGTGGTAGTAAGATGTTAAGAAAATAATTATTTCATAACATTAAAAAATCATTTATAATTAAAACGTTCTCTTTGATCAATAACGCTACAAAACATTTAGAAATAAATTTTATCATGAAATTACTTATTTGGAAATTTTGATTTACAAAATTGATGACTCAGAAAATTTATAATCTTCAATAATAGATAGAAAAACTGAAAATAGCCAATAAAAGTCATATTCATTCAATCTGGTAGCCAATTAAGTTTTCGATAACAATATGACCGTTATTTTCAAGAAATCTGGTAACATCACTTTTTTTTAAATAGGAAACTAAATAAGAGTTTCAATACAGTCCGCAGTTTCGACACAGCTTTTTGTCTTTTTCAAGGATAAAATCAGAAAAGCTTTGGATTTATGCTAAAATTAAATATTAAGTATGACGGGAAAAATGTTAAACAATTGTAATAAAATTGAAGAAAAAAACGGGGTTTAAACGCCAGTAAAAAATAATTAAAGATAGAACTAAAGACAAAATTGCTGGTTCCGTAGAATAAAAATGTTTGATGCTACAAGACTTCTGAGGTATAATCTGTAATTATATTTATATCATATTCATGGACTCAAAAATTGAAATAACTTGTTTAATCTCCTGCGTAAAAGAAACACATACTTGACCGGTTAGTCTTACGGAAAGTTCCGTAATACTTAATAGTGCGTTTTGAATATATTTTGTATCTCAACGTAAGATATATTTTAATATAATAATAATTAGGTTCTATGTTCTATACTTACGAATAGAATTAAGAAATATTACAAGAGTGAAGAGCAGAGAATATATAAAAATTTTCATTATTCTAGAGAAATATAACTGATTTTTAAAGAATTTTTAGGCTACAACTGATGAGATATTGAATGGGTTTTACTAATATATATATTAGCCATTATCTCCTTATTGCTCAAGCATTTAAGCTCTGGAAGAAATTGAGACAATTAACATTGCGTAAAGCGTACTTTTATTGCTATAAAACGAGAAACTTTATTTACTTTCCCAGAAAATGTCAGAGATCTGTTAATTACGTATCACGCACTGTAAAGTGTAAGGTTATTCAAACAACTTGTGAACAAATACGGATATTAATCTTTGACAAAACGTTGTCGGATTGCGGATTAAAAAAAAATCTTTTCCATTAGCACTGTATTTATTTTTTTTTGTAATCTTAAACAACTAAAGTGTTTAAACTTTGCTGAAAATTACTTCGATGTAAGTAGGTACATACTTTAATGTAGTATTTTTCTGAAAGCCCTTAATGTCGGGAAATATTTTTTGTCATATGCCAAAAACATTTAAAAAAATGGAATTTACAAATTTTGATTAAGAGCCGCGCAAAAATATCTTTCAATGAGAAGTCGTCAGTTGCTGAACAACAGGATATACAGTAGTTTAGAAATGGATTTTTGTGGACAAAATCGCCCACAGGATACATTTCTTAACGGATTTAAGGTGTTTTTTCTAAAAACTGTCAACTAGGTTCCTCACAAATGCTTTTACAAATGCAGCGGGAAAATGTTTCATTTCAGCGATATGAGTTTTTATTTCTCAATGAATCTCTTGACCAAAGTAATTGTTAGTCAGAACTAATAAAGACAGAGTTAGGAATACAAATATTCTATTATAGATTTTATTGAATGATTATAAGCAATTTATTTTTAAAAAGTCAAAAGTATATCTGTTTGTTAAAAAAAAATTATTTTTTGTTAAAATCGTTGTCATTTATTATTAGAATGGCATTACTAACGAAAAACTTTTCCTTGTCAAAAATTACTTAACCTACTAAGTTTCATGGAATAACAAATTAATATAGTAGAAAAGGTAATGTTGTCTTTATTAGTTGTGACTAACAACTACTTTCTTTAAAACATGAATTTAGAGATAAAAAATCATATAGTTGATATGAACAATTTTGCCGCTGTATTTTAAAATGTATTGTTAAAAATGCTATTATATACTATTACTTCGCCATGAAGTCAAAGTAAAGACAACAAGTCTAGATTTAAATTGATTATATAACAAATGACGAGATATATGTTTTAACAAATGATGAAAAATAATATGTAACAAATAATTTTATAACAATAAATATGAAACCTTTTTCGGTAAATACATAATTACGTCAAACTTTATTTACTTTTCTTGAAAATGAATGACATTTATTTCAATGAGTATATTGAACTGAGACACAAAATGCCAAGAAACTAATAGCGGCAATACAAGCGGTGGCACACAAAGCGGTTTTCCATGAGCGGTGTCAACATTGCGGAGATCGGAAATCGGCAAATTCTCCAGAAAATCAGCTTTGCTGGGTATGAAATAACCATTGATATTGAAATCGTCTGGAAGCTGGTCAGAAAATGATGAAGACACCTTTGAAGACACATTAATATTCCAGGCGTAGAAATTAAAAAGAAATCAGAAATCTTAAAATACAGAAAAAAATGTAAAATAGCGGTCAAATAAAATTTCAAAAACAATCTGAAATTTCGGAAAAATACAAAATGGTGGCTATTTTGATATTTGGAAAATAGCTCGTTTTTAAAGTTTTTAACGATATGATTTTAACTTGGTAAGAAAAAAATGGTGATTTAGGAGCTATGAATTTCTCGGAGAAATTAAAAAATTTTTTTAAAATGTCAGAACATTCGATTTTAACCTTCTATGTTAATAACTGCAGATGAAAAATGTTTTGACCTATTTAAGGCGCTGCTATTTTTTTATTTCGTGCCTATTATTTCTAATATGAGATATTTCTATTATGCTTGATATTATTTCGTATATAATACTTTAGAATTTTGTTAATGGAGCCACAAAAATAATAAATAAATGTGAATAAAGCAATATGGTAAAGTAGATTAAGTCAGCAAATAATTGTTCTTTTTCCATTATGAAGTAATAAATTGTAAATACGTTTAATTCTGGTGGAAGTAAATAAGCCTATTCGATCATATTTTCAAAACGGCCTTCTTATTGTATCAATAAAGTTGAAAATGTGACACAATCGTGCTCATGTAATAAACTATTTTCACAGCCTACAACTGTAATCTTCTTTTAATTAACATGTAGCTGAGTGATTGCCAATATGTTGACAATTTTAGACCATGAGATTTTCAAAAAACAAACAAAAGAGTAAAAGCTACCTCAACCATATATTTTTTTAATTAAGGATAACTTAAAGGAGTACGAAAATCTAAAACCAGGAGATCAAGGAACGTATTTGTGATGGATATGTAGACCGGCGGATAAGTTAACGAATTATTCATTTTGTGTCACAAACGAAAGCATTGTTTGTTAAGTCTTTGGCAACCGGGAGAATACTTTTAGGATGGATGGCAATCGAGATAATGGACTTATTTACATAAGCATTATTTTACAACATTATGTGAACTTATGTTATACTTGCGAAACACGAGTGGTAAATGTCATTCCCTATTCAATTAAACTGTATATTTTTCAAATAGATCAATATCAGACAACTGTCATAAGGTTATAATTATAGAAAAGTTTCACGATTTACAAGAAAAAACTTTTATAACATTTTCGTGAAGAAATTAAAAAAAAAAGAAGTTTTAAATGAAGTCGTTGAAAATATTCCTTGTAGCTTTTTTGGAACATTTTTTTAATATGAAATTATTTATAAAATTTGTCCAATGCACGGGTAAATTTCCATTCTTTATTTTAATGTCATTTTTTCATTATTAAAATAACAACTGTGCATATTATGTTACTAAGAAAGTTTATAAATCTTTTTGATGTGAAATATTTTTCTTGTTAATTTTTTTTTTCGTATCTTGCATAGTTTGAGCGGAAAATAGAATTTTCTATTTTTAATAACAGAAGCATTTTCTTTTGGAAGTCAAAAAACTACCCTGAAGTTTAATTGCAAAAAAAATTCTACTGTGTCAAAAAGGAAAAATTTTGTATTAACTCCTAATTTCAAGAAAATATCTAAACGTGACATATTTTTTCTTTTTATTTCACGACAAAATTAATGAAAGGGTCAAAATAAAGTAAAATTTGCTCCAATATAACTAAATTTGTGTTTATATAGCAAAAAATTCATTTTCAAAAATTTTGCTTTTCCTAAGCGTCCTTGAAATTTAATATGAAATTTATTTAAAAAATGTTATATTGGGTTTTTCACAATACAGGCATAAATGAAGGTGTGCATTTTTATTATTGTTATTATTAATTATATATACTCCTAAAACAGATGTTTGTTTTTGATGAAGGCCCACAGATGAGGCCGAAACGTCAATAATAAAAAGGAATTGGAAGCAGAGATGGGTTGTGACATGTCACTCGAGGGTTTTCTACGTATAATGCAGAAACCACGTAATATACGCAGCAAATTGTCGAAAACTATGTGAAATACATATCAAAGATGTTGGACGTAATTTACGCGGGCGGGACTGCATTTGACAGATTTGAATAATTGACATAACCCCTTATATAGCTGTTCAATCGATTTCATTTGAATTTTGAGAGAAAAATGTTAAGAACAAGATGGAAAAAGCTTTTTAGGGTGGGATACCGTGGGAAAAAATTAATTTCGAGCGCCGGAAGTTGGAAAGTAAAAATGTTGCCAAGTGTTTACTTTGGCAACGAGTTTTTTAAAACAGAGGTTATAAGCAACTGAAGGCCTACAGGTATGTAAATAACTCACGAGGTTGCACTGAAAGTTTTTTGTGCAGTGTTTAATTAATGTCATTCAAAAAAAAAATCGAGGCCGTGTAAACTAAAGCTTTTAGGGTATTTAAAATAGCACTGAATTATATTTTCTATTTCTCTTTAAGTGTCATTTGTAAGCAGGCTACAAGCTTAACAAATGAGCAAGGTAAACAGGCGAAGTATTTTTTAATATGCGATTGCACGCACACCACAAGGCAATGTTTTGTCTGTCTTTTTTTTCGTAAGAAATGAAAAATCAGCCTAAGAATTATGTTTTGGCCAGGGGTATGTCACGCCAGCCAATGCAGTCTATAGACAGTTGGTTCCCGGCTTGACTCAGCGGGCAAAATGTGAAACTGTGGCGCTGTTTGCCTTTCGCCAAATTTTTTGTTTGAATTTAAATTCGTCACAGAACTAATGTGTCAAATAAATAAAAATGGCCTCTTCGGTGATGCATATGTTTTATATTTTGACATTTTATTGAATTTCGTCAAGTACATTACATCTAAGTGAAAGGCCTATAAAAGTGATCTATGTGATAAAAGTGTATAAGGTGATGTTTTGTCATGGTATTTAATGAAAATAAAAATTGAAAAGTATGGGAGGCCATCGTTGTATTGTTCTACATTGCGGCTCGGATTACAACAAAAAGGCCAAAAAAAGCAAAAAGTACAGATCTTGATCTGGAAAATGCGAAAAAAGCTGAAGATGACGAAGAAATATACTTCTTTACCGTCCCGAAAATTAGTGTTTCTTTGTAGCAAAATACTATAAATCGGGAAATTTTCGAAGTGAAACCCAACCAAGTCGTTTGCTCCAAACACTTTGGTAAACACGATATACTTGGTCGGAACATTGAATTAAAAGGACCTG
>CAKNWT010179591.1:0-12786 GCA_932066315.1 Andricus coriarius
GTAGTTTATTGTCTTCTCATAGATACATTAAACAAAGTTTCAGCCCGATATTTTATTTAGAAAAAAAGTTCTTAGATTAAAAAAAAATTCAGATAATTGAAAAAGTGAGGCCGGTAAGGGAGGTATTTAAGCGTGTCACATGCCCTTAAACATTAAAAAACCTGCCCCTTCCCCAATTAATAGAAAACCGATTGCTTTATATTTTTGGACATTTCGTTGGCTTCAGTGTATTAGCAAATAACTAAAAATATAAAAACTTGTGCTTCGCAAGTTGTTCCCCCCTTTACTTTGTTTTCTTCTTTTTAGTGATAAGGAATGTAAACATACCGTCTAGTGTCTTTGTTTTGAAATTTTTACTATGAAAAGGACTCAGTCTCTCAAACTGTATCGGAAGTTGCCAATCGCCCTCTGATTTATTGCATAAAATTGAATGTATATTTTTTGTTCTGTTACTGTAAAACAATATAAGGCATTTCTAGTTATTTTTGAGTCTGTGAATTTCTAATACATAAAATAATAATTTTCACTGATAATTTGAAGTTTGAATAAATTGTTTAAGACTGTATTATTGTTTATAGCCATTTTCTCTTAAAATAGAGTTAGAAAGTCGAGGTTTTTTTTTAGATTTTCCGCATTTTGTCTACTTTTAAATTATAGTGAGGTAATAATTAATTCACCTTAACGAGCATAATTTTTTAAACAACTTATTATTTTTAATAATATTCTCGTTAATTAATGTTTAGTAAATTGACGTGTTTTTCTGAAATATTCAACTCATTGTCTACTTTTTATTTAGAGTGTGGTAATAATTACTGAAATTTAACCAAAATAATTGTTTAATCAAATCACTATTTTTTTGAACTATCTTTTTCTACAATAATGCTAGATAGTGGCGAGTTTTTCTGAAATTTTCCTCTTTTTGTCAACCTTTCACTTAGAGCGAGGTAATAGTTAATGCAATTTAGCAAAAATAATTATTTGATAAAATTATTATTGTTTTTTAACTATCGTTTCCTACAATAATGCTAGATAGTGGCGAGTTTTTCTGAAATGTTGACCTTCTTGTAAACATTTTATTACTAATCCATTTCAATTGAAAGGTCGACAAAAATAGGAAAATTTCAGAAAAACTCCGCAACTTTCTAAATATTATTCAACGGGAATATTATTTTAAAAAATAAGTTGTTTAAAAAATTAAGTTCGTTAACGTGAATTAATTATTACCTCACTATAATTTCAAAGTAACAGAACAAAAAATATATACTCAATTTTATGTAATAAATCAGAGAGCGATTGGCAACTTCTGAAACAGTTTGATACACTGAGCCCTTTTCATAGTAAGAATTTCTAAACAAAGACACTAGACGTCTATGTTTAGTAATTTGCTAATACACTGAAAGCAACGAAATGTCCAAAAATATGAAGCAATAGGTTTTCTATGAATTGGGGAAGGGGCAGGTTTTTAAATGTTTAATTATTAAAAAGACGAGTCCTTTATGTTTATAGGAGAGTACAGGCGAGAATACTAACGTTAAGAAGCATTTGAATTTGCTAACGAGAGTCGTAAACGGCGCGGCGTCTCGCACTTTCTTACAAAATTGATATTTCGGCTTAAGACGATGTCAGGGTACCGTGCCATACCTGACGGCTCACCTGACCCTTCCTATTGTAAGGCGCTCGAACTCGAGCTCGCTGCCCAGCGGGCCGATGTGATGCTCAACCGGAGGCTACTGTGTTACAATACCGAATGAACTCTGTTCCGCACCACCACGGAGGTCGAGTCGAAGGCGCGTTTTTGTACGCGGGGCTCCTCTGACGTTTAACATTATACTTATTGCAAAATGATTACATTTTAAGGTTTAAGAATATTTTGGAATTTATAATATCTGAGAAGCTACTTTGATACATAGTCGATTGCAAACAATTTTCTTCTTGAAAAAAAGTATAAAAATGGTTATAAATTTTTTAAATTGAAAAACAGAAAAAACGCATGTTTCCATGGCAAGTAAAAAGGCCGTTTCAATTTTCAACCGTTGGACATTCAACGGTCGTAAATTAAAGAAAACTGTAAATTGAATTTTCAACAGCAGTATTATCAACAGTTTAATAATTAACTTTGGAAAACTGAAGAAAATTAAAATTTTAATTTATTTCAATTTTCAGCAGTTGAATTTTTAACTGTTTGGTAATTCAATTTTCTTCAATTTTCAACCGTTGAAGGTGTAACTGTTGAAATTGATTGAAAATTAAAAATTGAAACTTCCACAACTTGGTTTTAAATAGTCGGAAAATAAATTTGAAATATTCTTCACTTTTCAACAGTTGAAAATGGCAGTTATACTTTAAATTGTCTTTAAGTTTATACACTTGAAAATTTAATTTTTAATTTTTTTTTCAATATTCAACAGCTGAGAATTGAAACCTGAATTTTCAATTTATTTCCATTTTCAACCACTGAAAATTAAATTTTCAATAGTTGAAAATGAAATTCTAAATTATATTTAATTTGAAATATCCTCAAACTTTCCAAAAATGTTTTAAGGTTTGTTCTTACGATCCATGGGGAAATTTGAAATTATTTTTTATTTCGAAACATGTATTCTGAGAGAAAACAAAAAAGGATTTCAAAACATTTCAAATGATTTTCGTTATATTATATTTGAATTGTAAATATATTTCAAATGATTTTCGTTATATTCGTTATTCGGCTTTCAAATTGTAAATAATTACAAGCAGTTTAACTAAATACCTCTAATTTAAATCATCTCATTATCTTTATAAGAACTGAAGATAGTACAGTTGTATATTTATGTACAAAAAACGAACGATTTGTAATATCCTACAAATTTTTCAATGGCAAGTTGTTTAGAAATGTTTAAAGTACCAACATGCATTTTTTTTGGATTTTTCCTATTATTTTTTCAATAAAAAACTATGTTCCAAAGTTCACTGTACAACAATTTGACCTTTAAATAATATAATTATAAAATTATCCAAAAATTGTTTACAGAATTACGTACAAAGTTGTAGACGGTTGGTTTAAATGGGGGACTTGATTTAAACCTACCAACGCAACCTTACAATAGGAAGGGTCAGTTGAGCCGTCAGGTATGGCACGGTACCCTGACATCGTCTTAAGCCGATATTTCTGCCAATTTTTAATGAATTGATATACAAATTTCCAGAAATCTTCCTTCAATAGTAAGGAACAAATGTCTGACTGGAAGTTGTTTCAATTTCAAAGTTCACTCGATACTTTTCTTTGCCGAACCTGAAAAAACGTGCTTACCGTCAGGTCTCAATTTCCAATGATTATTATTAAACAATTGGCAGTTTTTAATTTTTTCTTTATCTTGTAGACATCGCTAGTGTATAATGCATGTGTATACCAAATTTCAAACAGTTTCAATCATATTTGTCTGAGTAAAGGCGATTTATGTTTTAAAAAATAATTGAATTTAGGAAAAAAATGTTCCCACTTTTTCAATTTTATTATTAAAAATATACATCAGAAAGAAAAACTTTAAATAGAAAAAAGTTACATTTTAATATTCCCTACAAGTTCATATTTTTTTTAATTTCATTTTTTGAACTTTAAAATTTTAATATTTCAAGACGATTGAACAATACTTTTTCACGTTTTTGAGCGCTCGCCCGGTTCTTGAATCCCGGCCTTTAATTTCTGAAAAAAGGACTTTCTCCTTCGCTCCGGTGGGATTCGAACACCACGTATTCCGATTGCCGATCGGGTGCTTTAACCACTAAGGTACTAGAGAGATCAAATGCAGATGCTTTTTCCAGATATACGCTTTTCATAGCAAGGAGTTATGTTTTGAAAACAAGTTAAATTAGATGGAATCTATATTATCATCGGAGTTGGTACAAGGACCTTCGAATGTCGATAAGCCCGTATGCTTTACCATATTCCTAGATATTACAATATTTATATTTACAGGGTTGAAAGTTGGAATGAATATAAATCAGCCCGAGAGTATTCGAAGAATCAGTACTTAAAAAAGAAGAAAAATGAGGAAATTTGATTTTTGAGCCACTATTTCGGGAGCTTTTCTTTTGGTACAAATCCACGAAATTTTTGAACGATTTTCTAGCAAGATAACGAATCTAAATGAAACTTAGAAAATTCATAGTATATATCCAGATTATTGTACGCCCTAAATGCCAGGTCAAACTATTTACACTGTAAACTGGATTTGAGCCCGGTTTCGATTCTGGCCTTGGACACGAATGCAGGGACTCCACACGTAAACAGGCAGGGCGGCACGAACGCTTTCTGTTCGATTTTGAGGCATGACCTAACTTAATGCAACTAACGCGCTAAGTGCGGCCGTCTGTTGTTTGTCACGCTTGACTAAACACATCCTCTCCTCTCGGCCCCGCGGCTCCTCTTAACGGAAACAGCCCCGCGACATCAGTTCTCGGAATGCACGAATCCAGTTTGCTGAAATTCAAAGGCCAGTGTATTTTTTTACAAGATATTGCAATTTGCTAAAAATGTTCCGATGACGACATCTCGAGAACAGTTTATCGTATGTGGAGAAAAGCAAAGCTGAAGCATAACCGTGTAGAATAGACTACAGGAGCCCAATGCAGTGTAACGAAAAACGAGCACGTTTTCGGACGAAGTACACGCCCAAACATTCCGAGCGTGGCGTTTGTGTTCGAAATGTGTGGCAATATGGCCACCATCGTGTGAGCACAATCATATAACCTTTAATGAAATTAAAAGAATGAAAAAATTAATTAATTATTTAAGAAATTGAGCCATTTATTAAATAATAATTACTTGAAACAAAAAATTTTCTGTTAAAATGCGGCCATATTGCCATACATTTCGTAACTCGCGCCACGTTCCGCAAGTTCGGGTATGTATTTCGTTGGAAAACGTGCCCATTTTTCGTGAAATCAATGTACAGGACTTGAGGCTACTACATTTTCTTCTTCATGTACATAACCTTGGGGTGATGAGAGACCGGACACTTGCTTCTCTCTACCTCATCTACGCTTCTCCCCAGTTACGCTGGTTAAGCCCAAGCCTAGCATCTAGTGTATATTCATTCTCTGTGGGTTTTCAAACAGATAATTAGTATAATCCATTCCTGACTGGCACATCTTAACAAAAGAGAGCATCTAGGGAGATTTGAGACACGTGGAAATCATTTCTCATTCCTCAGAACCAACCGGAATATGGAAGTCATTTTTATCGTGCGATTTTAAAAAAGCAACCAATCCCAACGTCGAAATTATGAGTTGAGGTTAGGTTGTTTCTACAACTATGACCAAGCGGATGCGTTGACAAACATTTGTTCGGGAAGACATCCGTATTCCGGCTCGCCCTTAGTGGTTGACACTCCCATTACTGGTGGTAAGAGCTCATGTGTATCAACTCTCCCTAGAGCATCTCTATCTGTACCCACTGGAAACTCCAATTGAGCAACTTTGACCCTCACCTTCAAGAATATAAAACTGATAATTGGGCCCTATTATCAGCGAAACCTGGCAATCACTTGTATCAAAATACGTCATAATAGAGAGGACAAGAATAAACTGAGAAGACAAGTGGGTGTTCTCCAGAGCCAACCTGCATATTACTTTAAACCATTCTGTTAATAGATTTATTAGTCTCACCTGTATTATATTTCAATTCATCCAGTTGCTGTTGGTGTTGCCATCTCATTCGTTCGATTTCAAGTTTTAAAAAGTGAATTGTAGCTTGGCAGGCATCGTTTGACGTCTGTCCGACGTCGGCAGTTTCCAAGACTGTTTCTCTGAGGGCTTCCTCCATAATCTGAGCCATGCGTTTGGCTAGTTCCAAGGACCGCTCATGCAATTTTGAAGAAAATGGACCTGCTTCTGGAGGCGGTAATTGCTGTTGAGAGACGGTACTCTCGGTCCGCTGAGGAGGAATATAAACCATAGCATCCGGTGACCCGGTTGGTGTTTTCGGCGGAAAAGAAAAATTAGGAGGTCTATTGGGGAATGACTTCTTCGCTTTGCTATGTTTTTTTTGTGAAACGGGCACCTCTCGTGGTTCTTGCTTAACTGGAGGTACTGTTTTTGGACTGGATTGTTGACTGGCAACTGTATCCGTAGGTAGCTTTTTAACTTCCACAGCTTTATCACCTGCTAATACGTAAAACCGTATAGGTGGACTGGTGACAACAGAGGAAGTAGCACTGTTATTGGGCGATTTAACTTCTAACACAGTGGTCGGCTCTTTACTAGAGTTTAGTTTCGGATCTTTCACAGCATTCATTTTATCAATCATAGTCTTTTTGGGTTTGTACAACTTATTATTATTAGGCTTAATCGGCTTAAGAGCGATCTTCGGAGTACTTGTAGCGAGGAACGTGGAAATTACTTTAGGAACTATTTTAGGCGTAGTAGTTTTGGTGTCCTTCGTCATTGATTTTTCACTTAATTCTTCTACAGTTTTGTCAATCGTCGAGTTACTTCTTAAGCTACCACTGCTTTTGTCTACAAGAATGCTCAACTCTTGTAAAGCCGGAACCTCCATCTCCTCCTTCTTATGGATTTTCGGCCTTGGTTTACTTTCATTCTTCTTAATGGAATCCGAAGTCTCAGGTTTTTTAATCGCTACTATAGGCTGCTCTTGATCGACGATTGCAGGACTACTTACAGCAATCGACTTTCGCTGGAGTTTCTTCTTCATGATCCCAGGTGTTGTCGGTCTAGATTTCACAGGGCTCAAGATGATTTTGTCGCTCAAAGCATTACTGACATCCTGCGAGGTCGGGTCAGTGCTTTCCCAGCGGTTTCTAAACGACGGCCTTTTTTTCAAGGCCAATGACTGTATCTTGGATGAATGGGGAGAAGGTTCGTAATTAGGTAGCATAATCTGTATTTGCGTTGAATCTTGAGGATTGTACTGAAGTTTTGAAGGAGCGAATTTGAACTCTCCAAATACCTGCTCCAGTTTTCGACAATGACGAGCAACTTCTCTCACGCACTCATCCATCTCGTTTTTCTTCTTTCGAGGTAGTGGAAATGGTGGCTCTTCTGAATACAAGAACACATCCTTAGGTAGCACCCAAGCACGATCGTGCTCTCCAAAAAATCGAACGTCCACGTGTCCTGCTCCGTTTACTCGAGGCATCGCTTTCGCTGGCCAGAATGGAAAACCCTTTAACTTTGCCCACACGATTAAGTGAGGTCGATGACAAGGCTCGATAAACCAACTCGGCAACGGACGTGGCAAATTACGACCATGCATGTAGCAGTCTGGACAAGCCTCCAATTCTGAGACTTCCTGTCGCGCGACTTTCACTATCTGCTTTGCTGCATTCGTTATCTTTGACGGATCTGCGTAAACACCTCCACCTGTTATTAAATGCCAATATTAGGTCTACTTATGAGCAATTCTATGACAAATGATTTGAAGAATTGCATCCATAGCCAACGATTTTAAACAAAGTGGGTGCCTTTCTAAAATATTGACTGAAATTAGCTTTCATATCTTTTAAAAATAAAGACACCCCTAAATATTTACATTTTTTAAACTGGAGAGTTTTTTGTATGTTCGTTAAAACTGGGCAATCCTTGGTTGACACTCCCTAGCAAGATATTTAAGCACTCGAAAACTGCGTCTCTTTGCAGATAATTTCATAAAAAGAAAATCTTGAAATTATCTATAGTTATGAATATTGATTTAAAAACTACTAAAAGTTTCAAATAACTCGAAAGTTTCTTTTATCTTTTAAAAATATTTCAGGTTATTTTATTCAATATCCAAGAGGAGATATACATTAACTTTGGTGAAAATTGCTCATTCTGAATGCAATAATTTAGATTACTTGACATGTAATTGCTCTAATCTTAAAAATATAAATTTCAAATCAGCGGAGCCCCTGTCTCATTTTAAACAAAAACTTTTATCATCCCAGCAATAAATTAACATTGTTTGCATTTATAACGCATTCGAAAAATGTTTAGTCTTATGGAGTGTTTTCACTAGTGATGTGCCAAATGGCCTCAGGCAGGGTCGGGGTGGCCTGACAGCCCGACCCGATCCGAACAAGCCGAATCTATATCTAAGAAGTCTAAATCCAAGAAACAATTGATAAACTCAATAAAAAGCCCTTTGGACAGTAATTTGGCAAAATTGTAATTTAATTATATTTAAGTAATTCACAAATGTAATTTGAGAGAAGAGAATGGACCGGTTTATAGGAAGGGTAGGGATTGGCAACTGTATACTCTGTTTGCCGAGAGATCGACCCTGAACGCGCACAGGATGGAACGAAGTGCAATTTAGCTGTTTACATACTTTTTTTTATGAAGCTAATCAATTGCAGTCATTTTAGTCAGGTCATATTTTCGTACGTACAACTCGAAACCTAAGCTAACTAGCCTGAACGCGACACGAACAACTATTGCTGACCTTGACAATCAGCTTGAAGCTATTAACCACGCCTAATTTACCGCAACCTGTGCCAACCACACGGGAATTCCGAGACTCGTCCTAGATTCGTCGTTAACCTTAATTTGTTACAAGACGCAACGTCAGATTTCATTATATGCCATTGTATATCTGAAGAAATCTGACGTACCTTATAACAAATTAAGGTTAACAATGAATCTCGGAATTTCGGCTTCCCAAAAAATGCAATTACACGAGTAACTATGTTTTATAAATACTCAGCAATTAAATAATATTTAACTATGCTCTTGGTTTAGATTTAAAGCGTAGAGTTTACTCTTGATTTTATCATTTTACCACATTTTTGGGAACACTTTTCAAGATTTGGCAAACAGTAGCATTGAAGATTTCAAAATGTGCATTTTGCTGAAAATTTTTTTGAATTAGAAGCTAAATATTTTTGACACGTTCATTAAAATAATTGTAACCTATTGGAAATTACCGCTAAATTTTCTAATCTTTCAAAAGATTCTGCTTACAACTTCGTAGATTCAGTTTCTGCACAGATATTCGCTTTTGAAGTATGAATGTTTAAACTGTCAAAGGAAATGTACCTAAACTTTCCATCGGGAGTGTAACTGTTTAAGAGTCTGCCCCTACAGTTTCAATTTTCGATTCTGATAGAATTCGAAAAAATTACTTGAAAATAAAAAAAAATAAAAAAGTCATTCACAGAAATTTAGTGAGCGACTGAGCTCAGTTTTTTTCGAGTGCCCAAAAAATGGCCTCCAAATTTGAACCAAATCGGTCAATATTTAGGAGTGGCGCAAAGACCATGAAGTTTTCCTTTAATTTAACATGGGAAAAAGTCAGATTGTTGTAAATCTAATATTTAAACGCAATGATATGTTACAAACACTTCCGTATTTCAGTATATGGTAAAAAATTCGTCACAGAATAACAGCCATTCAATCATGTTGATGGTGAAGTACTTCAAGCCTACTAATTTGTTAACTAATTTTCAATGGTTTAAACCATTTTAATTTGTTTAAAAATTTGTTTTTCAGATAAGTCGCGAAATGAACGTATTTTCTAGACGTTACAAGTTCTTTAATCGATGATAACGATAAAATAATTTCTTAAAATAATATTACAATTGAGGGTTCGGATCAAAGAATGGGTCGCACGCTCGAAAACGCGGAAAATCATTGTCCACGTGTCTCGTGATATCCAAATTTTAAAGTTCAAAAAATTTAATTTTTAAAAATATGGTCATATAGAAAAGGGCAAGACGGAACTTTTTTATATCTGCAGTTTTCTGTCCAATAAATATTTTTAATAGTAAAAATGAAAAAGTGAAAAAAATTTCCTTAAATTCAATTATTTAAAAAAAAAATAAATCGCCAAAACTCAGCTAAATATTATTAAAACTATTTAAAAATTGGAATACGCACGCAGTGTACCTTAACAGTGCCTACAAAATTAAAAAAAAACAATCAAAATTGCCTATTGTTTAATAATAATTAATTGCAAATTGAGACCAGTCGAAAAGCACGTTCTTTTATTTTCGGCAAAGAAATGTATCGAGGAATCTTGAGAGTTGCAAGAAATTTCAGTGAGACATTTGTTCTTGCTATTAAAGTAAGTTTTCTGGAAATTTTTAGATCGATTCAATAAAAATTGACGGAAATATCCATTGTGTAAGAAAGCGTCCCTCATAGGCGAGTACCGGCGAGAGTACAAGCGAACGTTGAGAAGCACTTGCAATCGCAGATGGCGTCGCGTGCTTTCTTACATAATGGGTATTTCCGTCAACTTTCAATGAATCGATCTAAAAATTTCCAGAAATCTTACTTTATTAGTGAGGAATAAATGTCTCACTGAAAGTTTTTTCAAATCTAAAGTTTCCTCGATACTTTTCTTTGCCGAAACTAAAAAAAAACGTGCTTATCGACCGGTCTCAATTTGCAATTAATTATTATTAACAATACGCAATTTTGATTGTTTTTTTCATTTTGCAGGCATTGTTAGGGCACACTGCGTGCGCATACTAAATTTTAAACAGTTTCATTAATATTTAGCTGAGTTTTGACGATTTATGTTTTAAAAAATAATTAAATTTGAGGACATTTTTGTTTCACCTTTTTATTTTTACTATTAAAAATATTTATCGGAAAAAAAAAACTGCAGATACAAAAAAGTTCCGTCTTGCCTTTTTCTATATGACCATATTTTTAAGAATTGAATTTTTTGAACTTTAAAATTTGGATATCACGAGACACGTGGACAATACTTTTCCGAACCCACAATTATTTAAATATTATGCATTTGTTCCAGTATATAGTTTACCCGAAAAAAGAAGGAGAGACCTGCTTTTTTTGGTGATATGAAATTTGTTTATATTTATGTATGATAACATTTTTTTGGTGAGATGAAATCTCACCAAATTTTCGACAGATTTTAATATGTTTAAGTACTAATTAGTTTTCTAAGTATACTCGTAAATTCTTGAACAAATTTAAATTTGCTTAACCAATTTTATTTTATTTAAATATTTTGTTTTTGGCATTTTTCGAAAGATTGAAATATTTTGAGGTACTCCTTCGTTTTTTAAGAACACTGTTAAATGTTTAAATAAATTAAAAGTATTTAAAAATTTTATTAAGAGCATTCCTGGGAAAAAAAGATAACTTATAACAATTAAATTTGTGGAAAATTGACAAAAAAACTCATTTCGTCCTCTCTACCGATAAAAACACATGAAATCAGTACAAAAAATACAACAATACAATATTTAAACAAAATAAAATTGCTTAAACGTTTACGAGTATTCTTAGAAAATAAAGTAGTACTTGAAAATATTAAAATCTGTGTAAAATTTAGTAAGATAAAATGTTTCTACTGATTTTGTTAGGTAAACTATATACTTGAACAAACAGATATTATTGAACTATTTGTAAAATTATTTAAATGAATTATTCGATTGTTATTCTTGATTGAAGAATTCGTAACGTCTAAATAATACGTTCATTTCGCGAATTTCTTATTCTGCGACAAATTCTAAAAAATATTCTGAAGCATGGAATTAGTTTTAAGATATCATCGCGTTTTAATATTATATTTACAAATTAATTATTAACCGATATGGCTCAAATTTGGAGATCATTTTTTTGGGAATTCGAACACAACTTGGGAGTGAGATAAATATATTCGAAAAAGTGAAAAATAAAGGCCACTCTAGCCTAGAAACTTCGTTTTAGAAAATTTTCATCTTTCATAAAATAGAAAATTTGGAGACACATATGGGTATTTCAAATTAATTTCGGAATTCGACACAGGCCAAATTTGAATTTCAATGTCGATATATAATTTAAATATATTGCTATGACAGGATGCTTAAGAATTTTTTTTAAAGTGTAATGTGGGCAGTGGTAACAAATAATACCCAGCGGTTTCTTTTTAAACACCGATCCACGTTTTGAGGTGGATATATATGACTTGCGGTAATTTACATTTATCAAATAAATTAATTTAAATCGTTTCTTTTCAGAAATTTTTATATAATATTATTTAAAGATATATTAACAAGATATGTGGAACTTATAAATTTAATATGATAGTGCTAAGCAGACTATAATTCATAAAGTGCATCGCTCTAAAATCGCTCTAAAACAATGATTTAATAATTTAATTATTTCTAACAAGCTGTATTTCGTTGGCTTTGCCCCACACCCGAGGGCAAAGCGACCGCAGCTTTTTATAGAAATCAAAACATTTGAAGATGGGAAAACATGATGGTTCGCGTCTGTGGAATTTTATGTACTGGAAAAATTACCTTTAAACATATCCATCAAGAAGAATAAGTTATTTTCAATAAAAACAGTGATAGCTGTGATATAACCTCTTATTCGTTGACATTCCACTACAGACGGACCACGGGCAAAGGTTTCTATCGTACCGACTGGATTGAAAATAATAAAATTCAATAGATTCTTGCATGTAGCCCAGAAGATAAGTGGCTGTTCTACATTACCGATCACTTATCATAACCTAAGCACTTTTAAACTATTACTTTCATCGGCGCTGCCCCTCCTTACCCTAAATAAATAAGCCTACGATCCATGTTCATAGAAAAAAACGTACATTCTATAGAGGTAGTCATAGTTGAGAGTGGATGCAGTTGAATTTTCACTGTATTTATTAAAAAATCTTTGTATTATTAGAGGATTTAAATTTGCTTACAGGAAATATTGAATTCGGTCGAAGTCAGAAGTGTAAAAAAATGAATAATTAAAAAAATATTAATCAGCTAAGAATAAACATAGGGGGACATAGTTGACGTTTACAAGTCACAAAACACGCATACGTACTTTTCAAAGAATTTTCTT
>CAKNWT010179596.1:0-16795 GCA_932066315.1 Andricus coriarius
ACAGAGTTCTACCGATCAGGGCCAGATCGGGAATCCCGATCGGGGCCAGATCGGTATCACGTACTAAATCGGGCGATTTCTGCACGGGATACTATTCGATGAGAAATCTTATACTTTTCTACCAAGATATTTTTATTCAATCCTTATACAATCTTATATGCAATGGGAAAATTTTGATAGGAAAGAATAAGATTTTTCGACGTATAATACAATTTGGTAGAAATTTCCAAGATTCTGATATGTAGAATTTGATAAAAGTCTGGAGTGGGTAAGATTTGATATAATTTTAATGAGAAGCTTTTGATAGAAAAGTATAAGATTTCTCAACAAATAGAATTTGATAGAAAAGTCCAAGATTCTGGAACATGGGATTTGATACAAGATTTGTGCCGTTAAGATTTGATAGAGTTTTAATGAGATGCTGTTGGTAGAAAAGTATCAGATTTGTGTACGAACAGATTTTGATAGAAATTCCCGACATTCCGAAACATAGCACTTAATACAAGATTTGTGCCGATAAGATATGATAGAGTTTTAGTGAGAACCTGTTGATAGAAAAGTAAACGATTACGCAAAGGATAGAATTCGATATAAAAAGGTATATGAAATGTGCTGTTAGATTCTGATTGGTGAAATTCGTTTGATTAAATTAGATAGGATAGTGAATAGTCTATCGAATTCTATAATTTTCTATACTTTTTTCAGCAGGGTGGATGCTCGTATGGATGTTCCGATGTACAACATCCGGGTATATCTGCTTGAAAAGCGAGGGGCGTGTAGACGAAATTCTTAGAATCATTTTGCTGATCTTCGCAAAGGTTGTCCTTGGCCATAGCAATCGCAGCATCACAGTACCAGATTATATCATTCTTCGCAATACTTGGACTATTATATTATCTGTTGTATACGAAAAGGGTTGGGTATTGTATAACGAATCATATAGGTATGATGCTGTATTGATGATATAGTTTTCATTTGATCAAAAAATAGCTTCTTTAGTTTGTATTGCACACAGGAAATTTCAATTCCAATTCATTGATAGTTTGTTCCAAATCTAAACAAAACAATTTTTGATGCTTAAAACTTCCCTCAAAACAATAGGATATCTCATTTGATCCCATTTATGTCCCGGGTTATCCCTAGGACATACCGCGACATAAATGGGATCAAACGGCATATCGCGGGATATCCTATTGTTGTGAGGGAATGTTTGTGTCCAGAAGAGCACAGACAAGAATTTTAATACTGATGGTGGTGAACTTTCCACTTTTGCTGCGTTCGAAGGGTTGGCAACTCGTGATTCACTTGAAATCTTCTGAAGTCAGTAAAAGCTTCTAAATTATTTATAACTGTGGAAATTCGACTTTCGAATTTCGGTGATTGACCCCCCCCCCCCATTTTTTGGGTTTTCCGAAAAAAGAAATGACCTTTTTGTTCAATTCGGTCAACATTAACCCGTGCCCCAGGCTTTTCAAATTAGGATAGGGGTTTAAATGGGAAAAGCACGGTTTTCGAAGAAATGGAAGAAGATGTATTTGTTATTAATTTTTTGTCAATGTGAAATCATAATATTCACAAAATAACTGTTAGATTTGACCCCTCCACCCCCACCCCCGCATACCGCTGTTTTGTCCCCGGAAAATGCCCCAAAAAATGCAAAATAGCACTTTTATGTAAAATTCATGCTAAAGATTCGATAAGCGACAAATTCTCAAGTATTTTTTAACTAGTTTTGTATTGTTTAAACAATTATGATTTGTTCAAACCATTTTTATTTACCCTGTAACACGTGAAACGTTATTATTTTTCTAGATATATGATACAGTTGATGAAGTTCAAGAGTGATATAATTCGACCTCAGGAACTCGAAAAAGCAATTTTAAAAACTATTAATAACCATTCATTGCGTCTTTGTATAGGAAAGTTGGAAGAAAATTCTAGTATTTTCTTATCTCAAAACTTATACCCTAATTGTTTGAACAATAATTTTTTTTTAATAATTGTTTTTACTTACGTTACGGATGGTTTTCAGATGGATTTCTTTGAAATAATAAAATACTGATTAATAAGCGACGTAGTATAAGAAATTTAAAAAAACTAAAATTTTCTTAATCTTTTTTATGAAAAGGAGCAAGTGATATTAATTGTTTAACTAATTGCAAACTGTCTTTCAAAAAAAATATTACTCCTAACATTCATTAACTGCGTCTTTATTTCCATAAAATAATAAATTTTCACGATTTGCAGGGGATCAAAGTTGTTTAAACAAATTAAAATCGTTTAAAGAATTGCCAAGTATCCTAAACAACAAAATATTACTCTCAACATTCGTAAATTGTGTATAATCAATTCCAGAAAATAGGAACTTTTCACCATTTACTGGAACAAAATATTCTGTAAAGAAATAATAATTATTTATAATACTCAGTGGGGAGATTATATTGACCCTCGATGAAAATAATTTTTTGTAATGTTGGATGTTAATTTTGGCTTTGGGGTCAGAATAAATAATTTAGTCAATTTTCTAATTGAACCAAACGTTTCGACGCACAATGGTGGCCCTCATCAGTGGTTAATTTTTATTCTGGAAAAGGCAGTTACACAAAAATGTTTATCAGGGACGCAGTGTAAGAATATTGTTTAAATAAGAAAATTATTTCAAATTTGGTTTGGTACAATCTTAAATGTCTTTGGTAATATTTGCATAAATTTAAATGCGTGTTGCCCTTACAATAATTGGATAAATTAATAAAAGTTGTAATATAATATAAAAAAGGCGTGTTGTCCTTACAATATTTGGACAAATTAATGAAATAAAGTTTATTTTTTATTTTTTAATATAATATAAGGGTCTAGTGTAGTCTGAAGTAATATAAAAAAAATTTGGTAACTTTGGTACAGTTCTCTCTAAGAGATTGAAAAATGTGTTGTCCTTATAATAGTTGGGTGAACTTATTTGTTATAAGCAACAAATAAAATTTTTAAATGTAATCCCATCATTATGCGCCGAAGCGTTTGGGTCAATTAAAAATTGACTGAATTATTTATTCTGACTCGAAAGCCAAAATTGACATCTATCATTACAAACAATAATTATGTAAATAATAGAAAATTAGTTTTTAAAATACTTGGAAACTTGTAACTTATGGAATAATAATAACTTATGTTAAAAAAAATTGAAAAAAATTCTGTCATGAATTTACGTGCATGAATTTGGCATTTTTTACTCGTTTTTTGTTTAATTTTCCGTGCACAATATAAGGGGATAGGAAGGGTTAAAATAACATTTTATTTGGTTAACTCCAGGTTAATTTCAAAAGCCCGGGGGCACGGCATGTGACCGATTTGAAAAAAATAGGAAATTTATTTTTTCGGAAAACGAAAAAATTGAGTGGGAGGGGGGGGGGGGGGTTGTGCTCGCTCACCAAAAATCAAATTTTTGTGCCACCTTAGTGCACATCCGATCGGTCGAGTTGACAACCCCACGGCTGCTGTACAATATTTGTAAATTATTATTCAATTGATTGCCGATTTTAAAACTTGTTTGCTATAAATCTTGATTTAAAACTTCCAAAAAGTAAGGAACAGGTGGTTTTAAAACCAATTTCTTAGTTATTTTGACCTCCCTCTCTAAAGAAATGCTAAACCTCCAAAACTCCAAAAGGGAATATTAGATGTTTTGATGCATTCATAGAAAAATCAATACTGCGCCCACTGAAAAGAGGGCCCAGATTACCCGTTTTTTTCGACTCAACATTCCTAATTGGGACTCCAGGGGTATGGAACATTAACACCAATTATAAAACTCGAACACACAAACAAGGTTCGATTCATTCGGACAAGTCCCACGTGTGCGAGCGCAAAACTCTCACACACAAACTCATTTTGTATTCGTATTCAGGCTAGATTACTGAACACAGCGAAACAAGTCGACGGTTAGTCAGACAGGCCTTTACGCTAGTGTACACTTCCAGAAAATATAATATGCTCCCCGATATCGTACGGTTTGAAGCGGCATTTGGAGAATCTAGTAGGCAGCCGGCTCTCGACCAATCAGCGTGCCACATTCGTTTTATGCCCATATATGGCAAGAGCTGTGAATTGGCGTGGTGGGAAGGAAGCCTGGAAGAGTCCATTTCAAATCCAGGGGTGTCAAGCATTGTGAACCGTCTCCTTACTTCGCTCCTACTTCCCCAAAAATCAATTTTTCGTCCCCATCATCCCTCAGGCTAAAAACACCCTTATTTAATGAACCCAGAAACAAATTTTCACAGGAATAAAACCAGCAGGGCCGATTTAAAATTTGTAGCTACCGACCATACCTGCGTTCAGGTTCGAATCGTCGCGATATCCTCAGGGATGTAGTAGCTCCTTCCAAACTCGGAGCTACGAATTCAAATTTAAATAAAAGATTATTCATAGAAACTTATTTTGACGGTTAATTAATAAAGTGGATGTTATATTAATCTTAGAGGGTTTCTAGGTTTACGTTAATTGCATTATATAAACGTATTTCATCAATCTAGGCCTTCTATGATTGTTTATTTAAAAAGAGGGAATTTCACTATTTTTAAATAGAAATTTGGTCCCAAGACCTGTTTTTCTTTTATAGTGCTTTTTAAGTACTCAAAATTTATAAAATAATCCTTAATTAGTTCTAAAAGTATTCTAAACTCTTAAAAATGCAGGGGAGCTTTTATTCATATCGACAAGAAATCAATCAAAGAACCATAATCTTAGATTATTTTAAACCACATATTGACGTAAGCCCCTCGGGGAAATTTAAATCAAATTCAGTAATTTTTCGATATATTTTTATTCAGATTTGAATTTTGGGGTGATATTTCGGAAAAGTACGTCCCTGAGCTTCAGTGTTCGCAACTCGTGGCGTCTTTCGGTTCTAGTCTCGACTCGTCGTGTCACTAGTATCATCCAGTGCTGCTTGCCGATCGAGGATCAAGCAAACCAACGGTTTCGTTTCCTTTTTGAGAGGTAAGTACTCGTGCATTAAATCGAGCCTCGAAGTTTCGCGATTAAAACCGGTGCGTTTCGCGATGAACTGTCAGAATTTACTGGGAACAATGTTCGTTACTCGGAGCGATTAGACCGGTCAGATCGTCCGCCATGATGTCAGGGCGTTGCTCCCTCGTGGCTTTTTGCAACCGGAATTTTGGCTAATTTAAGTTAAACCTGACCATGACTCTGCGAAAATCTAAAAATTGGCTCGGAGATCCGACAGGTTGTCGTTGGCAGGTGGTTCCTGACGTTCCGCGCGTCGTCGCGTCTTGGCGTCTAATCTATTATTAGGCATACGTCTTCGTCGAGCCCTAACCTACCTCGCCTCGTGCTATACAAACACGATTATTTTCACCCGTTTATTTCCCACCCGACATTCGCGAAAACTTGACACTGACCGATCTCCTGACGACCTCGCCAAGTCCTAATAAATCTCCATTTTTCTGTTCACGGGAAGCCGGCTCGCTTTTTAACGGTCTTCGCGCCTCCCCCTTCTCCATCTTTCTGGGAATCTAAAGTACGTTATTTTTCAGCTAGAAAATCTTCGAAATTCCAGATTTTACCCAAGATTTATTCATTTAATTATTCGTCACAGAGTGCTCCGAAACTTTTTTACCAAATTTTATGAAGTTCTAGGGCGTGACGTCACGAACTGTCATTTTGTATTGAGCGAGTTTACTTGATGGCTAATTTGTAAAACAGACGCAAGTTATATGTTTTTGATGAAAGGGAGAGGGATTATTAATGTGTGCTACAGAAAAAGCTAAAAATCCACATTTTTATGCTAAATTTAAAAATAAATGGAATATTACAATAATTTACATATCAGACAATTATTTCTCACGTTTTTCCTTACGAAATGTTAAAATGTTAGTTCATTCTACTAATGGATTAAAGTTCAAGTTCGGATTTTTTCAAATTTATAGATTAGCCGAAAATTCTTAAACGTTATTGACTTTGATTAATAAGTTCCAGGTTTAGTTTGCTAGGACAATTTAATCGATGTAAATTACATACCATTGTAAACTATTTAGATTTAGATTAACAAGACCGTGGATTTTCAAATAATTATAAAGTAAAAATTTTATTAAATTTTCATATCTGTCACTGTCAATTGTGTGGTAAACGATAGTATCATTCAATTTGCAATGATTATTATAGTACAGATAATAAGATGTCACATCTTTGTGTAATTAAATACTGTAGTTTGTCAAAATTGTTTTTACAGATATGGTAACTGCTAATGCTTTCGACATTTATTATTTAATTTATTTCAAGGTTCCCTCTCAACTGATGGAAAAATCGTGTTTCAAAGTTGAAAATTCTTTATTTTGTTACTCATTGCCTATTTCAATAAAAAAAATGTCTTATGCACAAGGTCAAAAAAATTATAACAAAAAGTTGGTCAATAACACTTATTTTAGGTCAAAGATTTATTCAACTCTTTCAAAAATTGTTATTTAAATTAGTCAATGCTCATGAACATAATAGTGAATATTATAATCAATCATTTTTTGTTATTTTATCAGTAAGCAATTCCTTTCTTTGAAAAATATATAAAATATTGTGAATTTTATATATGTATTATTTATTTCCAGAATTGAACTTAATATTTTGAGGAAATGAGTAATTGCATCGAAGTTTTCGCTTTCAGTAACTGTTTACTGTTACGAACAATTTTTTAATGTATTCAAATCTTGCCAAGAGGTAAATAAAATTTGAAAGGAAAAAATTAGTATTCAAAATTCAGTATTTGGACAATAGGTGTATGATATTATTGGATTATATTGCTTAAGTGGCATGACACTCAATTGTGTGACCAGAATATAAATTACCATCAAGTTGTGGTTTTAACCATTAATTAACCATTTTTTCTGTAAAAATATCTGGTAAAAATTATCAAAATTTTATTGTTTTGCAAAGTTATATGTAAGTAAGCTCAACAAAATTGTGCGAATTCTACTTCAAGGAAGAAGACTGAACTTCAAACAAAAAAATTAAGAAAATTAAAATATATTGAATTTTTGAATTTTCGTACGTTTTTGTGCTAAACTCGTTGATTTTTTACAGTACAATTTATATAATGCTGTTAATAAAAAACTAACAATAAAGTATTTTATAAATTATTATTCTGTCATTAAGTTATTGATATTTGTTCAGTTAAAATTTTCTTTTAACATGAACCGAAGTTAATTTAAGAATGTTAATTATTTAAAAAGATTTGTAATTTTTTTAAACATTTAAACCTAAGGTAGTTGTGGTGCCAAAAGTCAGATCTCTAGAAAAAAAGTTACTGATCATGTCATTTCAAATAAAAAACCTTATTTTTAATCAAACAATTTTCAAACTTACAAAAGACATTTATTTTAACCATTTTTTTTTTTCATGTTTTCTTACAACCCCTTCTTACCAATTTTTAAAAAATTGTTGGATTTTAATAAGGGATGCCTTCTTTTTTCTTAAGAAGACAACCTTTTTTAAACAAATAACTATATTTAAAGATTATTTACGCATTTTCAAACACGGAAAGAGTAGAGGTATACGCAATGTTTTCCCGAAAAAATAAACAATTATTCATTGAAATTCAATTATTTTTTAAACAGCGATAAGAATCGACAGTAAGAAAAAAAAACAGTTACAAAAACTATAGTAAAATTTTTTTTTCGTAAGTTTTAAAATGTTTTCATAAATATTCAGCTTTTTTCTTTCATAAGACCTAACTTATGATACCATTTTTATTCTTGAAACCATAGAAAAAAATTCAGTTACCTGTTTTTTGAAACAACTACCTTAAAAAACGTGTTGCACATTTTAACGTAAATTTCGATATCTTTGGAACTAGTGGAGGAAAAAAATCTTGTAATGTTATAAAAAACAGAAAAACTTGTGAAACAGTTGATCTCACAAATTTGGCAAGCAGTGTAAAACGATGAAAAACTACTGGAATTCTAATAATTTTACCCATGACCTTTTTTACAGCATAATTGATTCTTATAGTTTTGTCTATAATTTTCTGGTGTTGAATATTATTTCATGCATCAGAAACAAGTTTCACCTAAAAGAGCAGGTTTAAGTACCCTAGAAATTATGTTTTGGGGATGCTTTCTGAGTATTTTTTACCGAATATGAAGAAAAAACCGTTAGGCCCCTTTAAAAAAACTCGATATTTGTTGTTTATTGCTAAATTTATGTGATTTTTTTTCGAAAACAACAAGTAATATGTTATGTTTTCTTTGCTATAAACCTTTAATTTTTCGTCCAAAACAAGTTCCTGTGTGATTAATATTGATACTTTCCGCTCCCTGAGATTTTGAAAAATGTATGAAAAATATCCGGTTTTTTTAAGTTCTACTTTTCTGGTGCATTTTACGTCAAGTTCTAAAAATACAGAAATAAAAAACAGTTCACGAATTTCCGAAAAAATAAAAAAAAAGAATATTCTAGCATAAATAGTTCAGAATAAAAAAATGGTTAATGTTTATCTTTTCGTTTTTTATTAAAACCTTATTTTGTATATATTGCATCAGCACTTTATACTATTTTTTTTCACTCCTGTGCATGGGAAAGTAAACTGTCAGAAGTTCAGGGTTTAAATCGCGATTTAGAGAAAATCTACAAATTCTTTATTTGAACTTTATATATTTCTAATGTATTTATACCGACATTAACAGGAAGCCAGAGCAAAATTGTAAAATATGATCTAAATATTTAACACATTGGGTTATCACACTGGAATAAAACCGGTACCATAATTCGATTATTCAATATGTAAAAAGAATTCCACAAAAGCAGCCTGTTATAAGAGAATATAACTGCTGTTCTATAGCTAATTTAATCTACTTTAATTTATCTCCGTACAACTTTTACGTAGGATGTGCAGGGTACCAGGTATTACACGAAAAGAAAAACATTTAACTTTTTTTCTGAATTGTTTACGCTGGAACATTCTCTCTTTTTTAATTGTTCGCACTTTTGTGAACTATTTTTTGCTTTTTAGAACTTTTACTTAAAATGCACCAGAAATGTAGAATTAAAAAAAATGATGTCTTGTCACACATTTTTCAAAATCGAAAGGGTGCGGAAGGTCAATCAATATTAATCACATAGGAACTTTTCTTGGACGCAACATTAGAGGTTTTTTTAGCAGGGTAATTTGGTAAAAATACTCAGGAGGCATCAACAAAACACAATTTCTAGTGAACAAATTTTAGCCTGCTCTTTTAAGTGAAACTTGGTCCTGAGAGGCGTGATTAGCTTCCTGTCAACTCTTTTATTTACCAGAGTCCTTATCCAAAAACAATTTTAATAATTCTCTCAAGTATAAAATGGTCCAAGAATTCGACACCCAATGCTCGAAAAATGGAAGACACAACCTCTCAAATTTCCAAAATTCTAAAAACACTCCAGTGCACGCGCTGTCAGAAAATCGTCGGCTTTCTACCACGTGATTCACTGCTGATAAGTGTGTTTCGCTGGACTGACACTGACAGGCAACTTGTGCGGGAAATCAGATTCGTGGAATGTCGAGTAGGCCGGAAACAGGGGTTTCCGAAGTTGCTGCGAAGGATTCGATGACATTGGGAAATGGGTGAACGAGGGGAAAGACCAAAGGGGGTGAAAAAATGGTCCTAAGCGGGATATTCCGTGTCTCATCAATGTGGATGATGCATTTCCACGGGCTGACGGGTGGCGATTCGCGGTTGCGCGGGTGAGGAGTGATTGTAAGGGGAAAGGGGGGCCCCCTCCCGGAGTGCAGCACTTCCATATATGGTAAAGAAAGCCAGGATTGGCCGAGGGTGTCCTGCCCTTATTGGTCGATCGGTATCAGGTGGGGAGACTAACAACGGCTCTGTTCATATAATACACTGCAAACCGGCTGTCGGCTACATTCTGTGTTTGATGCTGGATCTGTCAACTTTTCGACAGTCTGTCGTGTGACATCGAAAGAAAATCCTCCTAAACTTGTATATAATTTTTTTATACCGAAAACGTAAGTTTCACAGTTGAGTAATTAATTAACCGGTTTTTGTCGAGTGTTTTCTTTGTTCCGGCACCATTTAGAAGGTTTTGAAGTGCGACGACCAAGTAGGCTTGCCGAGTGGGAAGTTACCGCGAAATAGCCGTTTGGACGTGAAATCGACAAGTGGGTGTGATACTTCTTGAGATAGGTGGTCCGTATTTGGTGTGTTGTGTCGTTCTTTTCACCATTGGAATTTGCGGTTCCAATGTGGATTTGATTGTGGAGTGATAAAGTCGGGATAAACGTTGCGAAGACTTTCAGTGACGATTTTGCCTTTGGATACTTCGGTCTTCACGATTTTTTTTCTTTCTACAAAAGGGTTTGATAGTGACAAGTGAGAGGGATTAAATTCTCAATTTAAAATCTATGCACAAAATGATAAAATTTGCCTGGAATAAGAGATATATTGGAGCATTTGCGGCAAATTTTGTCGCTGGTCTAAATTTTCAACATTTTTCGTAGTGTGTTGTCTTCCTTAGTGTTTGGAATATGTATTTTGGAATTGGAATTTCGATCGCGCCGGTTATCGACCGTTTATAATACCGGGGTTGGGCGGGGCTGGGTGCGGTTGGAAGCCGACGCCTCGAAAGTTCGTGATCCTGCGCTTCGAAAAGTAGAAAGTCCCTTCGGCATCATTCATAACTTGGGATCTAATTTATTCTGAGAATCCGAGATTACGAGATCGTGAGAAAAGTCGAAGCGTGTATAATTATTGAGGTAAAGAGGCCGATGACGATCGTCTACGTGTGCTTCCGGATGCCATCTTAAATACTTGCTGGATCACGTGACGCGTCTGTAATTTTAAACTTGATTTTAACCGCCGAATTCTTTCTCCCACCTTTTTTATACCTGTGCTATCTTCGCGAAGTGAAGGCATAATAGGCTTTTCGTTGATTTAAGACCCGGATCGGTGTTAATTAAAGTTCCGTTGAGGAACGAGTTTCATGAGAAGTGATTGCTTTGTGACCTTTGTGTTCTTCAGAGTGGATTCCTTATCTTTTTTTAATCTTTCGGACTTGGTGATAAAAAGTGGTTTTCAGGTTGATTTTACTTTTAGGAATTTCTAGATTCGAAACTTTTTTTTAATATATAAATTACTGTACAAATGTATTGCTGTAAATATTTAATCTTTAATTATATTGTCACGCAAATTTGATTGATGATGATTAAATCTGAAGATATCACATATAATTGGACGTCACCAGTATATTGCAGATACGAATCGTTTGATCTGACGATAAAGTAACTTATTAAAGACTGAACTTTAGTCGGTTATTCAGCTATGATAAATCAAGAGGCAGTTTCTCTTTTTAAACCGATTAATTAATTAGGTTACATTTTTGTCAAAAAAAGAAAGCTTACATTTGATAAAATACAATTCATAGAAACTGGGTTGAACTTGCTCCATTTAAATATTCGTAGGAGACAATTGTTAAAGTTCAAAACAGGAAGCCTTCTCCCTTTCGGGATTATGTTTGCTCCAGTTTCTTACGAGTACATATTATTAAAATGGTCGTCGCTGTATGTACCGAAATTTCGGTAGAAATAGCGAGACCTAGAAAAGCGATGCTGGATCCTGCGACTAAAGAATAAATTTTCTGTTACAGCTAATACCACAACAGACTAAACATGTGTGACGAGGAAGTTGCTGCACTCGTAGTTGACAATGGCTCCGGTATGTGCAAAGCCGGATTTGCCGGCGATGATGCGCCCCGTGCCGTCTTCCCCTCAATTGTGGGAAGGCCACGCCACCAGGGTGTTATGGTTGGAATGGGACAGAAAGACTCCTACGTCGGTGACGAAGCTCAGTCCAAGAGAGGTATCCTCACCTTGAAATATCCCATCGAACACGGAATCGTCACCAACTGGGATGACATGGAGAAGATCTGGCACCACACCTTCTACAATGAGCTCCGAGTTGCCCCAGAAGAACACCCAGTCCTTCTCACCGAAGCTCCCTTGAACCCAAAGGCCAACCGAGAAAAGATGACCCAGATCATGTTCGAGACGTTCAACACGCCCGCCATGTACGTCGCCATCCAGGCCGTACTCTCTCTCTACGCTTCCGGTCGTACCACTGGTATTGTCCTCGACTCCGGAGATGGTGTCTCTCACACTGTACCAATCTACGAGGGGTATGCTCTTCCCCACGCTATCCTTCGTCTCGACTTGGCTGGACGTGACCTTACAGACTACCTCATGAAGATCCTCACCGAGAGAGGATACTCCTTCACCACCACCGCTGAACGTGAAATCGTCCGTGACATCAAGGAGAAGCTCTGCTACGTCGCCCTCGACTTCGAACAGGAAATGGCCACCGCTGCATCCTCCTCCAGTCTCGAGAAGAGCTACGAACTCCCTGACGGTCAAGTCATCACCATCGGAAACGAGAGATTCCGTTGTCCCGAGGCTCTCTTCCAACCATCATTCTTGGGTACGATTTTATTTCTATTTTTTACTGATTGCTACAAGACCTGGAAGACTTAAATTTTGAAAGAAAATGACTGGAGAATTCATGACAATTGCTCAGAATTCAATCATTGTTGAAAAGCCCTTTACATTTGCAAAATAAACATTTTTGGGAGCCAACAGACCGAGATTCGTCGTTCTCCTTCATTTGTTATGTGGTTGCAACGTCGGAATCCATTATCTATATCATGTAATCTGACGTTGCATCTTATAAGAAAGGAAGATTACCGACGAATATCGGACTTACGGCTTCACAAAAAGCAGGATTTATTCTTGATTTTATTATATGATTTGCTTTGAAAAAAAAAACTTTTGACTATACGAGCAGTAGAAAGTGTTAAAATTTAGACCTCTAAGTCCTCTAGGAATATCTTTTTCAATTGAGTTTTGAGTGCTACTAAACCTGATCGATTTGTTTGCCATGTGACTAGTACGATTTGGGAGGAGCGTTTGATTGTGAAGTAAGATTAGGGTTAAACTGGTATTAATGATGAACTTTGATTGTAGGTATGGAGGCTTGCGGAATCCACGAGACCACATACAATTCCATAATGAAGTGCGATGTTGACATCCGTAAGGACTTGTACGCCAACACTGTGCTGTCCGGAGGTACCACGATGTATCCAGGAATCGCCGACAGGATGCAGAAGGAGATCACTGCCCTTGCGCCATCCACCATGAAGATCAAGATCATCGCACCACCAGAGAGGAAATACTCCGTCTGGATCGGAGGATCCATCCTCGCCTCCCTCTCGACCTTCCAACAGATGTGGATCTCCAAGCAGGAGTACGATGAGTCCGGTCCCTCAATCGTCCACAGGAAGTGCTTCTAAGCGTCGAGTCGCTAATTTTTCTCGCATTTTTCACATTCCCTGACCCCGAGAGCAGCCTCTGCATCGCTACTTCAAAGGCGGACGCAAGATCAACTTCCGCGGTGTCCCTCTGGTCTCTCCGGGCTTCTTTCGAGTCGGAAAAAACGCATGGAACACGGTTGTTGCAGAGGCATCCTCACGATCGATAGTGCTCTTTTCATTTTTCATATCGTTTAACGAGACACATTGTATCTTTAAAATAAAACGAGTCGCGACTCCTAGACTCCACTTTTTGAATCGTACCAAGATCTTTGTATGAAATATTTAGAGTAACAATTGCCAGCCTGTGGTTAGTGTTCGGTCAGCCGGGATGCTTTTAAAACGCAAATCTGCCTCGGTTGGAGACATTATAGGCACCTGACTTATTAATGATTTCTTATTTTATACGGTTACCGATATTTACGGAGAGAAAGGAGAAAGCTTTTTTTCTTATGAACGATAGGGGGAGACCACCGACTCGAAAGTCCCACGAACGCTCGCTCAAACGAACAAGAAAAGACACGGTTTCGACCCCGCAAGCGTAGCCAAAGTATTATAATTTATTCCCATTGTATTGTGCAAGACCACTCACGTACACGACGCAAAGACTACTTTAGACTTATGGGATAATAAAATAAAAAAATCTTAAAAACATGATTATCGTGACTCTTGTGTTTCTTGGGATCACAGCACCGCACCCCTTTCCTTATCGCAAGGCCCTTTTTGCTATCATACACTTACCTTCGTCACATAGTCATTCGATTTTTTTAAGTATATAAACAAAATGAATAGATATTACATTATTGCGCAAAAGGGAATCACTGCTCGCATTTGTGATTAGCCTCATTTTCGCCTCGCTCTTTTTTAGTCACGTCATATATACATACATACCCTTTATACCGTTCCATGTCATTAATTATTGTAATCTAAAGCTTGTGGAAAAATACAATAATTATTCTAAGGATTAGGTTTATACTTTTAATTCAATAAAATTATTTTCAACGAAAATTACTCAGTTTTATTGGTGGCGATACAATTTTTCCGACTATTTTCGGATTGAGAGTTTCGCGTTTTGAAAGTTAGTTTTGACTTTAGCTACTTTCTACTATTTAGTTTTGATAATTGTAATTATTGGTTAAGTTCTACAGTTAACACCCATACAAGTAAGTTTAATATTTGTATACAACTATATTTTTAATTAATTTAACAGTTTATTATTTACAAAAAACCATGGCCTTATAGTTGCAAGAATGTTTTATTAATTCAAGATATTATTGAAGTTTATGCTTAAAAGTCCATGTTATTTTCTTGTTAAAAGCATTTCAAAATGAAGTACCGTACTCAGGTTTGAATACTTTAAGTTATGTATTCAGTTTTGCATATCTTGCTTAATTTAAATATTAGAATGGTAAAATTTTGAAAAAAGAGATAATATTTAAAATTTAATAAAAAGCAATTGAATTAGTATCAATTCTAAATAAAGACGATTAAAATTGAATAATTTGGAACTTACGGTGCTTAATATTTAAAATTTCTAAATCGGATACTCTCAAAATTGGAATTGGTCATCAGAAAAGAGTTGAAAGTGTATAATTTATAATTTAAAGCGATCAAAGTCCAACAATTCTATTTTGAATTGAATCTGGAAGTTGAATGATCGCAGATTAAAATCTAGAAAATAAAACAATTTCAAAACGTTTAAAAATATAAACTGTTGAGTTTAAATCATTTTCAATTCGAAGCGATTGAAATTTGACCATTTTAAATCGAACGCTCCCAAACCGAAGCTTCTGTTCTAGAATTTTAAATTGATATTACAGAAAAAAATTATTATTTAATATTAAAATTGGATAGAATTTTCCAAGATTAAAAAGTCAATTCCCAGTTCAAAAGAAAAATTTTTAAATTATAAACCTTTAAAATTGAAGTAATCTACAAAAAAAACGTTCAAAATAAAAAGTAATTTTAAATGGGGAACATTACATATAAACAAAGTCTATTAAGGATCAGTGCAAATTAAACGGATCCGAATTATACTTAAACTGAAAAAAAATTAGCAAAAATTCTGATATGTTTAAAATAAAAATTCAGGATTCTGCAATATTTTATAGATTCAAAATCTTTTAATGTTTAGGACTTCATTTAGAATTATTATTCATCTTGAAATTATTCAGTGAAATATTTTTTAATTTTTAACGATTTATTTTTTAAAAGTTGCACCTAACAATTCGACAATTTAAAAATATTACATTGAGAATTAACAATTTTAAAAATAATACAAAACAAGATTGCTATATGTGATTCCAATGTTTAAAATTGCGCAATTTTAAGCCTTTTAATTCGAAATTATATTTTTTTTAATTGAATTTGAAATAATCAATATTTGGCATATTTAAAAATAATTCAATTTTCAATCCCCGCTTATTAATTTCATTGTATTCATTATTTTATGTTATCATTTCATTCAAAAATTTAAAATTACAAATTCTTTTAACTGGAAATTGAGCAGCTATTAAGTCCTTCAATTTGATGGTCTACGATTTCGAAGAATTTAAAAAAAAAATTTTGTGCGTTTAAAATTGAAACCAAACATTTTAGAATATTTGAATATCAAAGTGACTAAAATTGATACCGAACCATTTAAAATATTTAAATTATTAAATTTAAAACTGACTCAAGGATTTCAGTATTAAATTTTGCAATTTTGACAGATTTAATAGTGAAATTGTCCCTACATGCTTAATATTTGAATTGTAAAGTACAACAATGGTAATTTGAAAACTAAATTGAATATCTTAAAGTTAAAGCAGAGCCGCGTGAACCATTTCTGTTGGATTTGGACGCATGGCGCAACCTGATGCAATTAATGTGCTGATAGTATGGCCTTCATGCTGTTTGTCACGCTTGACTGAGAACTGACACTCTCTCGATCCCGTGGCTCTCCTCGTCATGAAACTGCCGAGGACATTAATTCTAGGAATATCGTAAATCGGGGATTCTTATATCGAGAGTCAAGTGTGATTCTAAAAAAACGTTCAAAATAAGAAGTAATTTTAAGTACGAAACTTTAAAAATGAAAAAAATTTATACTATGGAACATTAAACCAACAATGGTGAGATTTTCATTTTAATTGCAAAACTAAAACTTATGAAAGAGAAAAATTCAAAATTAAAGCAATTATTTAATTACTGAGGTATCAATTTCAAATAGTTTAAGTGTTATGTAATTTGATTTTAAACAACAGAATTTTTAATTTCAAATCGTGTAATTTTCAGCACTTCATTTAGAATTATTATTCATTCTTGAAATTTCCCAATGCAATATTTTTCAATTTTATATGATTCATTATTTTAAATCTTCAACTAAAAATCGGGCAATTTTTAAATATTATATCGAAAAATAAAAATTTCCAATTTTTTAAATTACACAATTTTAAAC